>JAQIWE010004625.1:0-10600 GCA_034698565.1 Campodea plusiochaeta
GGGGGACAATATACAATGTTAATATTAAGATGGTTTTACCCCTAGCGGTCGATACAACAATAAATACACAAATAAATTATTATTATTATTATTATTTCACATTTTTCCCACATCTGCCCAAATTTTTATTTGTGTATTTATTGTTGTATCGACCGCTATAGGGGTAAAACCATCTTAATATTAACATTATATATTGTCCCATTTTCCTTCTCTAAAAATATTAACAAACACATAGCAAACATTGAAAAGTATATTTTATTTAATCATAATAACATTGCAATAAACCTGAATAAAGAGAGAAACAAAATAATAATTTCTAATCAGTACTCTTTTTCTATTCTAACTTATTAGCAGCATTCTCATCTCCTTCATTTTTCTTTTCATCAGCATTTTCTGCATCTGACTCTTCTGCTTTCTTATTTTTATTCTTTTTTTCTGTTATACCTGAAATCTGGAAGGCATACGTACCTACGATAAGAAGAAAATAAATTCTCAGAATACACATAACGGCTGTGAACAGGTACCATACCTGAAAAATAAATATATATATAAATATATATTTTGACTTTTTGATAATTACAATGAATTAATAATAGACATGAAAAATTAATGAAAAAATGCGCTATTGTGTAGTTATTACTATATAAATTAATTGGTAGTTTATATAAAAGTTTTTTTAAGCAATAATTTAAGAAAATAAAAAGGAAGGAAATCATAAAAAAGTCATGCTAATACATCATAAACATTTACCTTTTCATGTTGTAAACGAACTTATTTTCACGGACAATATTTCCTAAAGCTTTTATTTGTAGTGTTGATAAAGGATAAAAAAATGTTGACAATATTTTGAGTTCCACAAAATGTATTGGCAGCACAGAAGTAAATAACTGTTTTATTTCTGTGTATCTGAATATTTTGTAAATCTAAATCTTGCGTGTACATTTTTATCCTCATCATTAAAGTAAAATCTTCGGGATGAATATTTTGTATTTCAATTAAATATTGTGCAAAGTTGGAATGAGTTTTTGGGTCATTAGTCACCATATTTGTTGGGTTATGGGTCAGCAAGTTTGGTCATTTTATGAGTGGGTATAACTTAGGCCGCTGACGGGCTAATAAATTTTACCCATTTCATCTCTGATAAGGAAACGATTCATAGCATAATAATTCGTGGAAGCCCGTATACTGAGTGTGCTGATAATTCATATTCAAAATTGCTCTGAACTCAGACTGTAATACAGATATTTTCCGTAAATTTTTAAGTTTAATGTAAACTCATTATCAAACGTTTTACAAATATTACTTTCTGAGTATTACTTCTCTGAGTTCAGAGCCTTTTTGAATATGAATAATGAATTATCAGCACACTCAGTATATGGGCTTCCACGAATCATTATGAGGATGTAAATTTCTTTTGCAAATCAAAAATATAACATTTAAAATTCTAGTACTGAATACTACTGATTAGTATATTTTGTAATTACGAACTGTGTGCCAGATTAGAATTATCTAACTGAAATATATATCTGTTAACCATGTTCAAATCCATTTGTTTTATCTTCTTTATGAGAAAATGGATTCATTCATGTCCATATATTAAGTTTTTTTACAACTCAAATGAAAAAATAGCAAAGGCTGTCGATATTTCTGGAAAGAACCTTTGTTTTTATCAAGACTTAGTTTGTTTAACGTAGTTTTATAACAGGCAATAAGGTCGTTGATTACATTTGTCTTAACTCTTTCCAGGCATGGCAGTATTCCTTAAGAATGTAACATTCCATGGAGTTTTACTTGACGCTATTTTCATTGGAAGCAAAGAGGAGAAACAGGAACTTGTGAAACTTGTTGCTGATGGAATTTCAAGTGGGGCGGTGACGCCACTTCCGGTTACTGTATTCTCAGAAAATCAGATTGAAGAAGCATTCAGGTAATTGTGAGAAAAAATAAATACTTGAGTTCCACCATTCGTTTATATAGAAACAATTTTTTGAGTACAGTGAATCATTATAATACTAGAATAATGAATTAAGCACAATAAAAGGTAAATTTTTTATTGCGCTTAATTTATTATTCTAATTTAAAGTAAAGTTTATTATGCCTTTGCATTAATCAAATAGTTATTGATTTAAATTGTACAGTATTTTTTTCTTTAAACAATATTAATCTCACTTTAGTCGAAATTTTCCTGTTCTTTCCAGAAATTTTATAATTTTTTGCGGTTTGCAAATAGATCATTCTGAATCAGAATTGGAAAAAGATAAATAATTGTTTCATCCTAAATCAATGATAGTTTACAATATCCAAATCCTAACAGGGATTTTGCAATATTACCATAATCTGAAGAATGTAGCAACTTCTTAAAAGAAACTAAATACAATTGAGAAATTATTAATTTGAAAAATTAATCTGGAGTTTCATAATTTCAGGTACATGGCAACTGGAAAGCACATTGGAAAAGTAGTTATCCGTGTTCGTTGTGAAGAAAACACAATAACACAACCTATTCCTAAAACTGTATCTGCAATTCCAAAAACCTATTTTAATCCTGAGAAAGTTTACATTATTGTTGGAGGACTCGGAGGTTTCGGTCTCGAGTTGACCAATTGGATGGTGACCCGTGGAGCAAGAAAGATCGTCCTTATATCTCGAAGTGGAATCAAAGATGGTTATCAATCGTATTGTATTCAGTTTTGGAGGGATCATGGTGTTAATATCGTTATTTCGAAAGATGACGTCACTAATCTTGAAGGGGCTAAGAAGCTGTTAGAAGAATCAAGAAAACTAGGAGCTGTTCGGGGAATTTTCAATTTAGCGATGGTATGTTTTCAAAATTCAGAATTGGAGTGATTTATTTATTTAATCGATTCCATTCTAATGCAGAATGTTTATACAAATTCATGTTTATACAAAAGAGATGGAATTGAGAAAAAATAGCTTAGTGTAAGCGGTGTTTTTATTTGCTACCGACATTTAATCTTTTTTTTTATTAAAATTACCTATTTTTATAACAATTTATTGTACGTGTCATAATATATTTAACTACTTACATTTTTATCAAAATACAGCAGTATTGGCATATCAGCTACTTTTTTCATTTTGTGTATCTTGTGAGTCATGGACCCTAAAACTTCAATAAACTTGGTGATTCATGGACCCTCTTTTCTTTCTCTATGCATATAACCAACTTTATTGAATAATAATTTAAAATATTTTACAGTGCCATTTTCAGTTGATATTTAATTATCGATATAAGAGCTCCAAATTTAGATTTCTCAATCCTAAAACTATAAATGGTCAAATTTGTTTCATTTGCTCCGAATTTCAAAATGTCATAGCATAATTTAAGAATGTCGTATATTACTAAATAATAATATTATATTTACAGGTTTTGAGAGACAAGTTCATGAAAAACCAAACTATTCAGAACTTCGAACTAGTAAGTGCACCAAAGGTTGACGGCACTTTGAACTTGGACGTCGCATCAAGAGAGCTATGCCCAGATTTGGATTATTTCGTAGTATTTTCAAGTATCAGCTGTGGTCGTGGAAATCCTGGACAAGCCAATTATGGTTTTGCCAATAGTATTTTGGAGCGTATTGTTGAAAAAAGGAAATCTCAGGGTTATAATGGGCTCGCAATCCAGTGGGGTGCAATAGGTGACGTTGGAGTTGTACAGGAAATCATGGGTGGAAATGACACCGTTGTATTAGGAACTCTTCCACAAAGAATCATTTCATGTCTTGAAACTCTCGATATATTTTTACAGCAACCATGTCCGACTGTAGCAAGTCATATCTTAGCGGATAAACATATTTCAAAAACTGACAGTGGAAATAAAGTTCATATAGTTGATGCCGTTGCAAACATTTTGGGTATTAAAGATACAAAAACTGTTGATCCGAAGCAGACTCTTGGTGATCTTGGTATGGACTCTCTCATGGGTGTTGAACTCAAACAAGTATTCGAAAGAAATTATGAACTAATGCTCAGTATGCAAGATATAAGATCACTTACGATTCCAAGTCTACAAGAACTAGGGAATGAAACTGGCACTAAGTTAATGAATGGATCAAAATAAGTGCAAGGAAATGTGTTCTAAAATAGCCAGCAATGTAAAGCAAAAAATCCCTTTTAGTGGTATACTTTAATAATGTACGTAGAAATTGGAATGGCGAGACGTGTAATACAAAATGTTTTTTTTATTTTTAAGACACATTGAAATAAATATTTTAAATAGCAATATTGTTCTACTGCCACGGATTAGAAAAATGAGATTTGACTTTCAAAGGTTTGTTTAAAACTTAATGAACATAAATGTTTTGTATCGTTGACAAAACATCTATACACTTCTTGCTTTATTGGATGATAACCATTTTATTGTGTAATGAACTTCTTTCTTTTTTTAATGGAACAATTATCGATCAATGAGATGTTTACATCAAAGTTTTTGAATAGAACTGTAAAATAAGAAAGTTCATTGCTATATGTTTTAATACAATCGTAAATTAATTGGGATATCCAATATAAACTACAGTACTTTCATCTCGTTGAAAAAATTATTCTTACTTTATTTATTTTTCATTTTTATTGCTAACTTGTAACTGACATAATATTTCACTATGTTTCTTTTAAAATTTAATGTCCTATCATATATAATAGTGCTTTCTTTAATCGTTTATCATTTAGTTGTACAAATAAAAGTGTAATTCAAAAATGTTTACAAATATTTAATTACTTTAATTCACCTTCTGGATTCACCTGCTTATTATATCACATGTGGTAGAATGTTAAAATGTAATGCACAAAATACATACAGAATTAATCAACTTTATCATTTCGTATCAGATTGGAATTTTAACTTGTTAATGTTTCCATTTGTCAACACAGTGGATTAAAATTGTTTTATAGTCAACCCATATTGCTGTGTCCACAATTTATGAAAATATATTCTGATTTGATATTGTTATATTTTGTGTCAAGGACATGTAGCCTGTACATACAGATAAATAAAGACTATATACTTTTCAGCCATTCATTCCGTGTTACAATTTAGTACATTTTTAACAGCAGTTGCATTATTTTTAGTATACGATTAAAATTTTTCAGCTTGAAAACATTAAATTAGTCGTGGGCATCAGTTTCCTATAAGAATTTTCAATCTCCTATTTCTTACACAAATCGAAATCCCAGTGGATGGAAAATAATAGTGAAGTGAGGCCCTAGAGAACAACCAATTATCAAAACATAAACACAATTGTTATTAAAACTGGTTAAAATATTAATATTTCTGTCATAAATCCATCAAAACTCTTGAACCTTGAAAATTTTATTATTTATATAGTACCATTTGTTATATTGCGAAGAAATACAGCTCAGCTAAATAACGACGAAAAATATGGCACAATTTGTAACCATATGGTTTAACCAACAAACAATGGCACACGGAATTACCTTCAATATTGTATTAACGTCATTTCAATATACCTACAATATTATACAGATATTTTTCCATAGTCCTAAAATTAAAGTAAGTACAGTAATGTATCTTTGAAGCTTTTCAGGAAACATTTTGATAATATTCTTTGTTTTTTCCTATAACATGCTTTTCTGACATTCCAACAATTGATAATCCTTTGTTGACTTATTTACTTTCTTTGACCAACCTGCGAATTGTATAGAAAATACACATTTTGAACCACCCAAACAAGTGGTCAACAATGGGTTTACCCGTCAATATAATTTGAAGACATAACCAGTTTGAGTCTGTAAGATTTTGAAAGGACTTTATACAGTTATTCGTCCAAATATCGCATATTCAGTGCTAGAGGCTGAAATACTTTTTATGAGAAAAGTTGTCAATATACTGTACAGTATATACCAGCCTTGCAAGCATAAGGTCCAAATGTATTTAAGAAAATGAACGATTTTGACAAAAGAAAGTTTTCTTTACATTGGCAACGGCGATTCCTTTGTCCACCCTTTTTTCAGGGGATTAGAACTGTCAAAATGTGCTAACTACATTTGGGCGTTATGATCGCGCGGCACGTTTAGAGTATTCTTTAAATGTTCGTTAAAATATCTATACAGGGTGGCCCAAAAGTATTTGGATCTATTTTCAAATTACAATATCTCAAACAATATGCACTACAGAAACCTGCAATTCTATACTACCGAATTAAAGGTACAGCTATATACGTTTTCAAAACATAAATGGATTTGCGTTCCTAAAATAATGACATAGTGGCGACACTGTATGACTCATGTTATGAAAACTTGCCTATAATAAAAGTTGCAAAACTTCAACTAGCTTTTCATTTCACAGCCAATATTGAAACTGAGAATATAACATGGTTGTCAGAAAATGGATAATTTTGTAATAATAATAAATTCTTATAAAATGCCATATAGTTTACTAATATTTTGTTTTAAAATAATTTTACAGTAAATTGAATCTCACATAGTTTCAATATATATTATTTCACATGCAAATTACTTCTTTTGGGTACATGTTATATAAGTATATCAAAAATTATTAACTAACAATTAATGCACAATATTATATTCCTTCTGACATCCCACGTATCTTTGCCAGTCCTCATTCTTTAAAAGCTCTATAGAATCAAATATTTATATATTTAGAAGAAATAAATTATTATTATCATTATTACATTTAGCAGTCGTTCGTAACCTGGTGGTTGCATCAGACTCGAAAGCAGGAGGTCCCGGGTTCGATCCCCGGTCGGCGCCAATTTCTTTAGGTGTTGATAAACCTCCGAAAGACTGCTGGGGTTCATCCAGCCTCTTTTAAATGGGTACCAAGGGTGAAAACCCTTGTGGGTAAAAACCGACAGGAACGTGGTGCTGACCACACCACACCATCTCCAATTTCTGTGTCGGGGTCACGGAAGCATGAATCCTTCTATCCATGCACCCCCAGTGCCTATGGCATGTAGTGGGATAAATTTACCTTTACAATATTATTACATTTGAAAAATACAATAATAAAAATGTTCTTAATATCCATAGGAAAACTATAATGTAATGCTAGAACAATACAGTATAACAGCAGGTGTAAAACATATGAAGGTCTTCTACAGTAATTACGCAAAATGAAAATATGGAAATATTTATATGTTGAATCGAAAAGTTATACTGTCATACATAAAGTGTACACGTTTGCTCGAATGACGTACTTTATCTTTAGCATTATACAATAATTATGTAATATTTTTACTTATTATTGACAATATTGATCACCAGAAAACTTTAAGGTATGTACATAAAGTAGACACGTACGGTATTTTATTATTTTTAGTTTTTGGCCGAGATTCAGTGGCATAAATAAGATACAACTATGCTTGAAACTATTTCACTTATTTAATAATCATATTACCAAATTTTTCTTAACTTTTTTATTGATATTGTTGCATCGGCTGCTATAAGGGTTATATCGTCTTGAGTGGCCAACACGGTGCAGATTAAAAATCAACAATTCACTGGAGATTGCCTACCAAGACAGGAGATTAACCTAACCGAGTCAGGAGATTGACCTATCCTGAACTGGATACTGACCTATCCGAGACAGGAGGTTAACCTACCGAAGCTGAAATCTAATCTAACCGAACCTGACCTTACCCTGTCGAGAAAACATCAGAAAGTTTTATTTTCAGCAGTGAATTTTAATTTTTTATGTGGACAGTGTGATCATTTCTATCATCTTAAAAGTAATCTTGTATATTACCAATTTGTTATCCTAGATTATGCAAGGGTAAAAGAAAGTGGAATACAGTCTACACTAAAATGAATAATATCCCTGTAATATCAAAAGAATCGCCAATGATTGCTCCTCGTTCTAACTTGGATAACCCTGCAGTCAACGGAACAACCACTGATATCCAACAATATGGTGATAAAAACAAGACGACTGGACAAATTCTCATTGTTAATGTAAATGAAGAACAAGACAA
Organism: Campodea plusiochaeta; assembly: GCA_034698565.1. Classification (NCBI taxonomy): domain Eukaryota; kingdom Metazoa; phylum Arthropoda; class Diplura; order Rhabdura; family Campodeidae; genus Campodea; species Campodea plusiochaeta. The sequence goes on from JAQIWE010004625.1 coordinate 7,968, forward strand.
GTTCTACCTTGAGCATACAATCGATGGGAGAGTGATTTTCCCTGCTACTGGATATTTGGTACATAAAAATTAGAAAGGAAATTATAATAATATAAAGGATATAGTAAGTAAAATGCAGAGGATTTGTTTGTCATTTTTTGTTTTAGTCATGAGAGATCCTGCTGGTTACTATAAAAAAAAATCATAATTAAAACATTTAAGTAATATAACAGATTAAACAATAAGAATACTAGACAAAATATGAACTCGAATTTAAGTTATATCTCGAGCACACAGTATAGGAACATTAATGTCATGCTAAGTTAGTATATAGCTTATTTTGACAGATGAGAAAGGTGTTGTAATATTCTGTTGATAAATATTTTAGTATTCTTTGGTATTACTTTAATCAAAAACAGTGGTTTTAATTTATTTTAACATCGTTGTGTTATTAATGCTCTTTAATTCATGACACAATAAAAATATAATCTTTATACAATATTTCAAAGTTCGTCTGAAATACAATATTAAAGAGACTGGACAGCGAAATAGATTTTCCTTAATTTTATTGTACTGATAATACTAATTTTTTTATTACGTTGGTATAAAAATTATCATCCTACTGTTTTCTATTCATGAGATATGGCGATTTATGAAACACAGCATGAAAGCTAACCTGTAAAGTGAATTTTTGATCTCACCAATAGCTTCACATCAACTAAATGGCTTTTATTAAATAAATTAATTTATTTCAAGACATTTAAAAAAAGAATGAACAAATTCCAACTTATGGTTCACAAGTTATAAGCTCCGAAAGATTTTGGGATAGAGGTTCACAGGTAACTCCTTGTGTTATCTGATAACTTAAGATGGGCGGTTTGCCTCATTATTTTTTCAGATATTATCAAAAAATTCAATAGAAAATATTATGAATAGAATTCAAGAAGTAGAATAATGGCTGTCCAGTCCCTTTAAGTAAACTCTTCCTTATAGTCCGTATACTTGAAATTAACAGTTTTAGTCTATTTCAGTGCCTTGTTTGGAAAGCTTTGGCTAAAAAACGTAATACGTCCCATGAAGAACTACCAGTCGTTTTTGATAATGTGAAATTCCGCAGACCAACTTATTTACCAAAGGATGGAATCTTCAAATTCTTCATCAACATTCTGGAAGGCAGTGGAGATTTTGAGATTTTCGTAAATAACAATATCGTTGCAAGTGGTAGAATTACAACTCCGGAAAATATTGAAAAGGAATTTTCTCCTGAATTTGATATTAAACCACCAAATGCTGATTTACTGCCTCTAACGAAGAAAGATGTTTACAAAGAACTCAGACTTCGAGGTTATGAATATCAAGGTATCTTCCAAGGTATCACAGAAGCCGATAACTTTGGTTGTATTGGAAAACTTAACTGGGAGAATAACTGGGTGAGCTTCATAGATACCATAATGCAATTTTTCATCATAAAAAAAGAACACAGAGCTCTGTATATACCAGTGCATCTCGGTAAAGTAATAATTGATCCGAAGAAACATTTAAAAATGGCATCAGTTACAGAAGACTCAAAATTACCAGTAATTGATGATAAATACACCAACGTCACTAAATCAGGCGGAATTGAGGTACAATTTATTAAAACAGTTTTAGCACACAGAAGACAAGTTGAAAAGCCACCATGTTTGGAACAATATAAGTTTATCACGTACTCTGAAAAGGAAATAGAAGCAGAAGAAACTGTTGTGAGAATTCTGACAGATATTGTTGTAGAGAATAACAATGGATATAAATTAGAAGTATTAGAAGTCTATGATGAATCATCTTTAAATATTGAACCATTAGCCAGTAAGATTATTGATGTTATTGACGGACAACCATTACTTCACGTAAGTACAATTTTTTTAAGTAATTTCAAAGTAATATATTCAAAGGATGTTTCCCTTCAAAGTAGCTGTTAACATATAGTTGATGACAAAAATGTTAACAAATTTGGAAGCACATCAACAACGATGGATTCAGTTATGGAATATTTTTTACTATTATCTTACAAAATAATTCACTTTACTTTATATTCTGAAAGAAAATATATTAGAGATAGGAATCAATCGTGAATGAAGATATCCATCTCCTTTTTTTTTTAAATAATTGCAAATGAAAACTCTCCAAGACTCAGTATTTCCATTACATACTATTCTAAATATAACAACGCTGTTCTTCCATTAAAATGCTTGAAAATACATGTCACCAGCAATATATTTTTATAATGACCACGTTATCATATACATATAAAACATGAATCTGACCTTTTATGTTACGAGAATGATAGAGTATGTTACTATTTTTTTATTAATTCAAAGGAAATTTAATCAACAAATCTTACAATATTAATTGAATTATATTATACTGAATATTAGAGGACCAGAGGATTCTACAGGTCCTCTAATATTCAGTATGTGATATTTCAATTAATATTGTAAGATTTGTTGCCTATAGATTTCCTTTGAATTAATAGTAATAATAGAGTTACAGTTGGAGTAATAAAGCAGCCAATATGATTTAAAACATCATATTTTCATTTGAATTATTTTCATTTGAGAATGACATTGTATAAATGTTGAAATATTATGATGTTTTAAATCATATTGGCTGCTTTA
>JAQIWE010004626.1:0-10599 GCA_034698565.1 Campodea plusiochaeta
TTGCGTTTCAATAAGTGGTTAAACCCAAGTACAACTATTTAATAGAAGAAAATGCCACTTAGCCTCCGTCATAACATATACGCTATTTATTGCAACTGACGCATTCTCGCAGAATTATCTGATTAAGAATCCGATAAAAAAAGGTTTCTTATGAATTAAATTTTTTACCATTTATCTTGAACGGAACATTTCATAGGTTACAGTAGTTATACGGGCAACAAGATTGAAATCTTATATTTATAGAAGTTGAATATTGTAAAAGCAATAACGTATTTAAGTTGAAGAAATGGTGATATGGCATATTCAGTACTGGAATGATTTTTAGTTTAATATCTTTTTTAATGAAATCTACATGTTATCAAGTAATTCTGAAATGTAATTTTTCGAAAACTATTGCAGATAAATTGAATAAAAAAAAAACACTTGAAAGTTCATGAAATTCTTTTTCCAATGATAAATAGTTTTATAATAATACATGCCGGATTACTGTCAATGTAGCTCTTGTTAAAAATCTATCCTAAACGAAAGTTGTCAAAAGAGGTAAATTGACAAATTTGTATTTTCCGTTAAGAAATAGTAATTTCTCAAAAACTGTGAGAGCTATATTCATGAAATAAAAACCAATTTGAAGTTAATGAAATTTTAGCTGTTTCCAGAAATATATAGTTTTATAGCAATATTTACCTGCTTATGGTCATAAACGGCCTTCCAAAAAAAATTCGAAACATAGCAAGAACGGTAAATTGACTTTCGTACATTTTTTTTGGAAAGACGTTTACGTCCATAAACTTATAGGTTTTGAGAAATTACTATTTCTTTACGGAAGGTCAATTTACCTTTTTTGACAACTGTTGTTTAGGGTTGATTTTTTTTTTACTGAGGGCTATATTAACAGTAATGCGGCATGTATTATTATGAAAATATATTATATTGGAACGAGAATTGCATGAAACTTCCATTCGTTTTTGTTTCAATTATATATATGCTACAGTTTTCAAGAAATTACATTTTCCAAATTGGGGATATTTTTGGGGGCCACCCTGTAGGTATCATGGATTATTATATTGATTTACAATTAATGACATTAATTTTTGAGGAATATGAGCTATACTATTAAATTTATGTTAAAAATAAATAAAGTTAAGAAATATACTAATTACTTAATTTGATGACGGTCCTCGTATACTGGATTGGCTGTAAATATATAGTTCTTCCTTAGCAGAGTAGCATGATTTCTTCTGTAAGCAAAGTAATATAATTATTGATTATAGAATTATAAACAACTATTAGGTTTGAATTTTCTCAGATTACTCAAACACATTATCATACAATATCGTTCGAATATTACTACATTTAAAATTAGATTTGGCCTGAAAATAAATCTTGCTTCAGAAAACATAATACAATGTTTTGACTTCATATAGGATAACTCATATAGGATAAAAACCAAGTGAAAATGGAGAAATTGATTCATTATTTACATTATTTGTTTATGTACATTACCGTTGATCGATCTCTTTGTGTTGCAATAACATAAATTCATATTTTTTTTAATTCAGAAAACTTTCAATTGTATTGTATATCATAGATAATCAAAAGTATTTTATGAAAGAGTATTTTACATATTACTTCAAATGAAAACAGTAAACTACTTGATATAATTTTCAATTTTATAACAAAATTTTACTCAATACTTCTCCAGCGTAATAACTGAAGTGGATCCCATTCCTACAATTAAGCTCAGAAGACTCAGCTCATTCTCTCATCCTCCCCACCGCCATTTGGTCGTCAAATCGGTCAAAAGTCCAGCTACATAATGTTCCTGCTGTTAAATGACGCTTTTGAATAGGTAGAGAGCATTTGACCATTGCTTGCTTGGAATGTGGAATTACTTCGGCTGTTATTTTCTTGGACTAATGTAACGTGTTACAATACTACAGTTCACCCAACCTTTCAAGACACCATTAAGCAAAGTTATTGTGCAATTTGGAGTATTTACAAGCTTGGAAAGTGACCATAGACAGCCATTTTGTTTCTGAAGATGTTCTGGACATTCTTTGGCATGGCGGTTGTGTCATCAAATGTCCCCTCAGTCCAATTTAGTTGCGACAGGGTTAAATTGCTGCAAAGATTCAAGATATGTAAAGTTATCTGCAAAAGGAGATGACCCATGAGAACAAATTAGGTGATAATTCTGATTATTATTGTTGCCAACTGGTTATTCAACAGAGAAGCACTGAATGAAATTTATAAAGATATCACCAAAGGTAATTATTATTGCTGCTTTGGTTATGATAATATTAATTTACTTTTGCAATCGCAGAATAATGGCATTGTCGGTAATAATTATGTCAACAGTGTAAGTCTGTCGGTTAAACTAGGTTTCAAACGAAGCTATAAATAGTAAAAACGGAACACGGTTTGATACTTTTGATATGGTGTAAAAATCTATTATCATCATAAATAACATCATACCGAAAGTTAAGCAATAAAATATCGATAGAATAGACACACAGCAGGGTGGCATTATGTAAGTAGATTACATAGTTATCAATAACATGAAATATTATTAAAAATGTAATAGGGAACGTTAACATTGATAAGTCCTCTGAGAAATATAAACTCAATTTAAAATTCATAATTTCAATTTAATTATACAATTAATTAATAAAAAACAACTACTTACCAAATAACCAAACTGACATCCCCATAAAAAGGCAATGCTTCTTAAAAATCACAAGAATCCCGACCCCCTCCCCTTTCCTCCAGTCCTTAGAACTCCCCCTGTAAGTGAACCTCTCCATCAATATGAAACATTCCTTACTACTTCACAGCAGGAAAGGTTTGCTTGTTAAACTAAAATTCCTCTATTTGTTTTGAGAAGAGCTATACATTCTACTTGTCAAAGCAATGTGGACGTATTGTAACATACCTGTTATACTAGATAATCTCTATACAAAATAGGAGGATTTCACACCAAAGTAATTGGTCATCGAGGGCCACTAGTAGGAAAGAGAGGATTGCGTAGTTCTATATGGTCATTAGTAAGAATATTGTCCTTTGTCCAGTTTTTTGCATGTCAAACAAAATGTCAATGATGTGTCATTACTGATTAATTAACATACATAAATCCTGAGAGCTAACCTAACTCATTCTCCATTGTTGAATAGAAAACTCATCATGCCATCAGTAAAATCAGTTAGTTCACAATAATTGTTATTTTTATATTTTCTTCACAATGTCGTTGCAGTCTTTCGTCATAGAGAAACACGTGTATCATCTTATACCGTAATGAGGCCACAATTTTTTAGGGTTTGAAATAGGATGATTTCCTTCAATCCTAAAGGATGTCTTAACAATAATAAGTTAAAAACTATTCCAGGTCTCAGCTGCCCATTGACATTCCAGTTATATTCTATCTTCGTATAATGGTTTCAGATCTCCCTTGCATATAATTACCTTACTGTGATTTTGTACACCCGTCAATTACTTTTTGTCCGAGAGGTAAAGTTGGCTTGATATGTTTACCCTAATAACCTAATCAACCAATAATCTAACCTTACCTTATCAGTCCCAACATGACGTGACCAAACCAAACCTACACAAGTAACCATATCAGGAGACTGAGTTGTCTAATTCACGAAATTGATCAATTCAAGTCAGAGGATTGATCTGTCCAAGTGATGAGTTTGACCTACCCAAGTCAACAGATCTTACTACCCTTTACACTGAACTACTCTATAGTAACGATATACACATCAATAGCTCAGACCATCAGACAAATGTATGTTGTTCTATGTAACTGAAAGTTATATAATTATAACAATGTTAACATTTCAGGGCGTGATATGAGTTATACTGTAGTCTGAAAGGTAACATTTTCTACTTGAATTACCTAACCAAAGCTATTTCAGATTACCAAGTTAATACATTGCTGATATGCAATATCGAAATTAATTAGTGATATATTTATATACTAAAAATAATAGTTATTTTCAGGAAGATAAGTTTTTCTTTTATATATTCATTAAACTTTTATTTATAATTTTTTTTTTTTTTTTTTTTTTTTTTCAGAACAAAAAGAACCTCTTGCCGACCCTTGAAATTGCTCTTGTATATTTCTTCCATATAAAACACAGCGACATATAGTATTGTTGATTTATACACATATCATGTCGTATTTCACTGTGGTATTCTTGGTACCGTGAAATGTAGGGGGAGGTGGGGGGATGGACTGTGACAAGGAATGAACGAACAAATATATTATTTTTCCTTGGACACTTTTGACTTTTAATCTTTTCTGACCTTTTAGTTTCCATTCGGTTGTCTTTCAGGATTAAAACGGGGTAAAAAGTTCGATATGTGAGAGGAGTATTATTGAAGTTCGTATGTTTGAAGAGAAATTTATCTGGAAATTAATTTTGATACATCATTTTTGGTAGAAAAGGAATATTTCAGACCTGGTCACTGTATTAAATAACGAAAGGATACGAATTAAGAACAAGATATCGCCCATGTCATCTGATTCGCTCTACATAATGATGGAAAACAGAATAACATTTTCTATATTTACTAACATTTTCAAAATTCATCTGTTTAAGTTATGTGCTTGAATTTGACTTGCAGTGGATTCTAAGATCAAGGAAATCTGAAGAGCTTAGTCAACTAACTAAAACTATGTAAAAGGTAATATTTGTAATTGCTGCATTACTGATTAATTAAGTTATCGGTGTAATTGCTGCAGTACAGTATAAATACAGTAGTCCAGTACTTATATAGTAGTCTAGGCAATTAGAGTACATTAAAACATGTTTAGCATCACCTCTGATTTTTTTTTAACTACAATTTGAGGTGTCATCGAACCATCAGCAATCATTATTTGAAATGTAAATAAATAATTAAAAATAAAACCTTTTGAATTTGAAAATAATACAAGTTATTCCTGCAGTTATTGGACACATTCAATAAACAAAGAAAAAACATTCAATTTGAAAAACAATATCAACCTTCCAATCTAAAGTCGCCTATAATAAATTCTTAATCGCTGTTCTAAAATCTTCGAATACCAGCATATCATCTGATGATGCTGCGTCCTACCCTTTTACGTACACAGGCAGAACTGCTTTTGCACGACGGGGGGTTTACTTTTTTACGGATACAAAATCCCCAATTGAAAACGAAACTTTTTATCAGAAAATCAAGTGATTTATGTGCAGGTTCCGATTTTTTATTGTCGCATTTTTCTGTCTGCCTCAAACTTATATTGTATAGAAATTCTGATTATATTTAGAGATTAGTGAAGTCTTTCGTTTTCAAAATGTCCGCTGTTAAATATCTGAACATATATTTTATAGGACATTTGACTGTTTTTAGAGGATGTTAAAAATTAACTGGTTGAAAGCATGGTTTTAAAAGTTTGCATTTAAATGTTGGCATGAATTTATGATGAGGGTTTAGGAAGCTTTGTGTATACTCAGCGCAACAGGGAATTGCAGAGGATTATCGAAGGACTGGGCAATATAAAGATGTAAATAGTTTTGTTATCTGCTTTTAAAATATTATTGCTTACTTTTTATAATCTGTGTAATGTGCAAGCAACTTTTCAAAACTTTTTGAAAATTTGGCAATTTCTGCTGAGATTCTGCCATCTTTTCTTTATATCACGTTATCTATCTGGGAAGATAGTAAATCTCCTTTTCATCAAACTCTAAAGCAACAAATCAAAAACTGTCGAGATATCTTTCCACGGATATTCATGTCCAGATTATCTGTAGAGCCGTCATATAGAAGAAACCAGGGACAATACCTTCGTGGCTGGTATTAACAATACCTTTGCGGTATTTGAACCTAATATATCATTCAATGTGCTTCAAACAACACCACAAGTCTACGGGCACTAGCAGGGTTACCATATGCAGATTTTATAAAAAAATTAATTAATTTTATGAACAGTACACAAATGAATTTATTGTATATAAAAATATTGTCCATAATATTCCTCGTTATTTAAAATTTTCCTGTGAAGGTAACGTAACGTTACATATTATTTTAACAGAAAAGTAATATTATCTAATTATTTTATTATTAAAATCAATATTACAAGATAATTATGTGACAATAAGTAGTTGAACATACTGGAATGGCAAAAGTGTTCAGTGAAGGAATTCGAACTATAGCCTGATTTTACTTAGATTCACTTTTGAAGAGCTAAACATTTGAAAGTTGCTGTAGGGTATTATAACAGAAATCAGATTAAACGTACTGTTTAATATTTTTAATGTAAAGAAAATATATATTAGATAATATTTAGAATTTTCCGATGGAAACATGTTCGTAAAATTGCCTCTTATAAGAAGTCACAATATGCTTTTTGCAATGAACTGAACATTGCTCATGCAGAATGATTTCTATAACAATATGCTGAAACATTGCTCTGCAGCAATACGAAACAATACACACGCAACTATAACGCTTTAATAATATGAAGACACACTGATTTGTGAGAGGATGTAAAAACAAACTATTCAGGACTATAAACAACTTACTGATATCCGTTAATCTGTATCGATACAATAAATTTTGCACTAGAGAACGATATCATATATCATATTATACTGAACTTTGAATTTTCTATAACATCCCTCTTCAAAACATAATTATCGAGTATCTGGCACCCTCCATTATGTATCTATTACAAATCTTCCATATCTAATGAATCCCTTTAAGGAATTTAATAAACGTAATCTCCAGCAAAGTGATATATGTGGTCATCTTCCTTTATATATATAAATGTACCACATGCTGTGGCCAATGGCGAACAGGGTGGTCTAACACTTTGTGTTAATAGATAGTTTTATTATTCATTACGTGAACGCTGATTGGAGAAATGAAATATCCGCCATCTTGCTGATGGACAGGTGAATGCACCAACAAATTTTGCATAGTGGGTTTCGCACAAAATTCAGGATGATAGAGAAAGGTTCATACGAAATTCGCCTGCTGTATACACTTTTCATATTAAGATAGTTGTCCTTTCGAAGTTTCATATTTTTTTTCTGAATGTTACTACAATCTCTATATTATTTGCTGAACTACAGTACATGTCACACGTGCACTCATTGAAACAGTCTCTTTTATGGTGCATACATTTCTTCTAAAATATTTTATGTTGCTTTTTCTTATATTATTTACTTGCCAACATTTTATCTCAGAGTAGTAGTACACCACGTTTAAAAAATTATTGTAATTAGGTCTATAAGTGTCAATAAACATCGCATATGCTATTAATGTACTCATAAAAAAAATATTCACCACATCGTTCCGATGTTAATTGGCGCTGCTGGCTAAAAAAATTACAGGTATTTCTATTCATATAATTTTTAATTATTAACTGAGCTTTTAAAAAAAGTTTACCTTTCAGCTGTTTTTAAATCCACTATTATATTATGAACTTCTATTCCGATTTCCTACCGTGAATGATACTTGTAAAGTCTTTCGAAATACATTCACTGTATTGGCAAAAAAATGTAAAACTTAAAAAAAGTATTCTAAAATAATAAAAAAGTATGGTGGTATTATAGTAATATTACAGAACACTTCATCGTTCTGAACTGCTCTCGAACCTCTCTTAGAATTTCAGTCATTTGAAGAACCATCACCTATGACGTTGTATTACATTTTTACTTGAGGTACATGTAAATAAAAAATTCAAAATATTACCACAAAAGGAAGGAAAGCGGAGATATAAAGGTAAGTTCGATAATTTATTTGTTATCAGTTCAGTGAAATTTGTAGTAAATAAGTACGTGATGCTTTGGGGATACAGTTTACCATGGATATAATTTAAATTCAGTATTGTTCCTTTACACACATTCTCAATTAATGCATTCTTGAATCAACGATTTATTGCTTTCTATCAGATTTTTGGTTTTCGATTCGGGAATAAAAGTTGTTTTTTCTTCTTCTTTAGAGGAAACGATTACCATGTAATTCCAACAACAGGCCATGAATAACATGTAAAATCTATTAGAAGGGTTAAGAATGTAAATTTATAGCGACAAATTACTTGTAATGAAATATGTTTAGTATTTTTAAAGTGTAAACTTTACCTGCTTGCATCGTGCTGCATAAACGTGAAGACATTTTAAAGAAAATAAAGGAAAGACAAATAATTAGTGATTTATCTATCACAGTTTATTGATGTCGAGTTCACCCAAAAGATGGTAATCCTAATTTTTGGCATAACATTACTAAATGTTGTATTTTAAAAAAAATCATTCATAGCATAACAGATTTGATCTATCCAATAGTTTTTCTCTTACTATCTAAAGTAACCATTGAGAACATTTTCTGTCGTTAAAAACAGTACGCAAGTATATTCATTTATTTATTGATGGAAACTTCTGCTTGGCTCACTCTATTGTTGAAATGAAGGGGTTGTGAATGAAGGGTCCACGTATAGGTGCTGAAATATATAATACCACTTAAAAAAAATAGAAAAAAAAACATTGGTTTCAACAACCGTTTATTCCAATAATATTCTTTATTATTCCTACTTTATTTCACCTTGGATATATTGTATTACATAGCTGTATTACTCAACTTCATAACGTATTCGATGAAATAAAAATCTACATCCGACGAGATACTCGTTTTGATTCATACTCAAAATGTTTGAATATAAACCACGTTTTTACAGTGAACAAAAATGCAGAATATTATTTTATAGTGAACCCCTTTTTAACACGTAATTTGTATCTTTTCTTTTTTACTTTCATTACCAAAGCTTATCTATTTTTTCCTTTTATATAAAACCTCCGAAAAATAATGACTTTATTAAGTGAACTCTTTTCTGTCTTGCGAACAAAACTGACAGTCAAACCTATACCATCACAGTAAAATATCACAGCTTCATAAATTACCCCCGAAAATAAAATAGACTCAGCACCTTTTCTCTACTTGATATATAGAACTCACTGATGGAACACGTATATAAAGACATCATCTAACATCTCTGTGACGAATTAGATATAGAGACGGGACATCACAAAATAAGGCGGTTTTTATAAAATGAAAAAAATTACGGACCATGTTCGATAATTACGACTCATTTATAAAAGTCTTTTGGTTAGATGCCTTTTTTGTCTTTTTAACTAATATGAAGTCATTTTTCCTTTTACAAATATTTTTCCCGTAATTTTTTTTTCCTACGGCGTTATTCTTTTCGTTCAGTGTTTTTAAGTACTGCCGCAATAGGGGGTCTCAGTTTTATATTTCCAATCGGGTTAACGCTGACCTCTTCATGTTTGGAAATTTGTAAGGTTTTGATTTTGAAATACAGCTCAAGATCAAGAAGCGGAGAATGAGCCTACAAATCACAGTCAAGCAATTGATCCTTGGTCATTAAAATGCAATAAGGTGGATAGGGAGGTTTAAATGTATTAAAGGAATTTAGGAGAGCATCAGAAGATTGGTTGATAAGATTGGAAGATTTGAGATGTTCCTTGTGTTATCTATTCATTTACAAGATAAGAGTAAGTTAATTAATGTTGTACCATGGGGTATTTTACATATCAACATATACAATTGCATTGAAGTTGTCTCGAAATATTATAATACTTAATAGGTTGTTAAAATTTAATTCAAAGAAAATTTTGCTAATCTCGCAATATTAATTTAAATATCAAAGCAATATTAATTCAAATATTAGTATAATATAATAACCTTTGACATTTAAATTAATGTAATTTACTTGCAATAGGCCTACCTCAATATTATGTATTAATGGTGTTAAAATATTTGGGTATAGTACTATCAGTCCCACATTACTTTACGTATTGTTTAATTTGAAATATAAACATTACAATAAACAACTTCTTTTCAGATCTATTATTTAGGTTACAAGCTATGTATTTATAGTTGGTTTCAATAAAAATAAGTAATAGTTAGGTAAGGTTATAAGGTTAAATACTAAACTAAAATGCACTTAAGTAGACTACTTCATAATAGTCAATAGTGGTTAAGTAAGGTTAGTTAAGGATATTATAATGTTAAGTAACCTAACCTTTCTTGTCTCCTATTCTCTAGTCCAATTAGTCCAAAATAACCTTACCTTACCTAACCACTGTTCCTGTTTTTTTTTTTTTTTCATTTCATTCTGTCTGCTTTATACTTAAATAAATAGTTAAATATTATATATTTGGTGTCAAACCATTTATTCTCTGTTTCACATTATTTTATTTTGTTTATCATGACATGTTAATATTTCATTAAAAAAAATATATATTTACATTTGATGCAAATACAGTTCCTCTAATGATTTAAACAAGATTAGCAACTGCTATTTAAAGTGGTTTCAATTCATAATTACATCGGTGCCGATCCGTACCCCTTTGCAAATATTACTATAAGACTATATTGTAGAGAGAGAAACGAAAACTACATAATTTCACCTACACCTCAAAGAGTCTGGATGAGTACTATACCATCATCAGTAGCATCATATTACCATACAAATATTAAATTTAAAGGGGTATTTTTTTCCTGCGGGAAGCCATCTTTTCCAACACAGCTTATCGGTCTCTAGGGAAAGCGAGTACA
>JAQIWE010004627.1:0-10598 GCA_034698565.1 Campodea plusiochaeta
AAGTAGTCAGTTAAAAGCATTTCATTTATAATATAGTCCTTTGCAAAGCTTCTAATAATTTAATTTAAAACAAAATTGTGATAAAAAATGTAATTAAGGTAATATAGTTTAGGAGAAGGCTTTAGCCAACTTGACGGAATTTGATTCGAATCGAAAATAGTTTGTAATACGAGATGAAAAAAAATAATCGAAAATACAGGGCAGCTGTCCGAGTTCTCTAGGCATATTACAGTCATCTCTGGAATTTTACAAGTTATGCGTTTTAAAGTAATAAAACATTGCAACGTATGAAAGATGTAAGATTTGTTGAAACATAATTTTTTAACGAATTCCTTGTTTTTTTTTTCATTAATGTTTCGACGAAAAAATTAATTTACAAATTAATGAAATATAAAGAAACCTATAGAAATAACTTTTCATTAAAAAAGACAATATATTGCTCTAAATATTTGAAATTTTGATATTTATTTAACCGGACAAAAACATCCCATTGTCCTATTACGATACTAATGACCTAACTATTGTCTTTTTCTCAGTCATTGTTGTAACAGCATGATGACCTTTATTGAGATAAATGATGACAATGATGACAAAACATGTCTGCGAGCACATTTTTATTAATTAAAAATCGGAAACACAATATTTTTTTCCTATAGGAAATGTTCATTTTGTCTTGACCTAAATTACATGTAAAAAGTAAAGTAAAATAATTATCGACCCTGTTATTAAAAACAATACCTCATTAGCGAACAATGAACGGAGATAATGTATTATTGATACTTCTTTTTTTTCCAATTTCGTGGTTTTATGAGAAATTATTGCGTTGAACTGTGAAATTTTTAGATCTGTACCATTGATTTGCGAGTTAATTTCCAGACAGAAATTGAATTCTAAGAAGGGGAGAATAATGAAAAATGAAATAATAAAAGTTATCATGGTGAAAATAATATATTTTTTTCTCCGTGAAGTTTAATTTTCACTTGGATTATTGTATCTAATTTTTAACGAGATTTCTGTTAAGAGCCCTTCACCTAAAATTAAAATTCAGAGAAGTCGAAATTCATGAAATTTGTATTACTGAGCAGGTAAGGTCGCAAATCGTTATTTTTTTAAATTTTGGATTGTATTCGTTATGCTAATATTCAAATATATTTGAGAAAAATCCCTCGATTAATAAACAAATGGCCGCCTGGAAAGACAACAAGTTCAGTTTGTTTAATGCTGATTATAATTTAACAGTTGATAGGAGCTTAAAAACAAATAATTTTGAATTATACATGTAAAACAACATTCTTCTATCTTTTCATTATGGCATTAATGTATCATGCCAATGATTCCCTATGCTGAAATTCAATTTTCATTCTGGGTGAAAGAGCCTTAATATATGAGTATTTTCTTTGATGAAGTCTGTAGTTCTTTAAGTATGAAAACTCTTGAAATGTGGACCTGAAAAGAATTTATTTCCACTGGCATATAAGCAAGGAAAATGTACAACGGAATTCGAATTTTTCCAAACTAGAAGATTTACATCTTTTTTATAAAATATAGTCCTTGCAAAGCTTCTAATAATTTAATTTAAAATAATATTACTCTGGACGCTGTTAAGAAGTAAATAGTTCAATGTCATTTAGTATGTGCAGCTTCTATTTGACGAGTAACTATTATGTAAAATTTAGAAATGGGAAAAATTTGTCGGATTCAATAGCTCAGTTGGTAGAGCACGGTCCTGGATAGACCGAGGTCGTGGATTCGAGTCCCACTTGAGCCAAAAAATTTTTTGTTCTTAATTTATTTTTCCAATGCAAAGTAGTCAAAAACATTTCATTTGTAATATATATTCCTTTGCAAAGCTTCTAATAATTTAATTTAAAACATTTCATATTTCTATTCAACACCAAACTTCACATAATATTCGGGTACATAAATAAAAACAACCAGCTGAGAAAAAAACAGAAATATTATAATCATTGTTCCGGATTGTACAATGCACCATGTCAGGGAACAGTCAATAAAAATTAAAACAAAACAAAAGAAACAAACAAAGTCAATTGAAATAATGAATAATACTATGAAAGTAATTCACGTTTCATTCTCAAGTCCTTCAATATGAATATTTGGATTGTTATGTGGATCCAAGGCTGGGTCATCACTTCCCCGACTAAATAAAGCAATGAGGAAAATAATAGCAGCAATGAATATGAGGAAATACAATGCACGAATAATAGAGCAAGCAAGGCGGTTTGGAGGTGGGACTGTAAAGTAACGTCGAGTTGGAGCATTTGTCACATTCCTGGGAATAGAAGAAAGAAATAATTAATGTAGTTCAGAGGTAACTCACAAATTGTAAAGTAGAATAATAAATCAATTAAGCATAATTTGGTTTTGTTTGACTTTTCATAATTATGAACTAGAAGAAATTAATCTTGAACGTATGTTAAAAAGAAATTTGTTGATATAAAACAACAATGCTGACTAACAATGGCTTGAAATGCAATAAACAATTATATCGTAATTAAGGGATAATCCACCCATACCGGTTCAGTTTTTCAAAAAGACTGTATTCGCTTTCATCATAATGTAAGTAAATTTGATCACAGACTTGAATTAATAAAACTGAAGTTTCAGTACATTCTCTAGAATTTTTACTTTAAAAAACAATTATTTATCTCCATTGTAATCTTTTTCAATGTCAACAGCAAAATGATTTTTTTTTTAAATATAAAAGAATTTGTTAAACATTACAGTTAAAGATTAGGAGAGAACACTTGGTTTTTAAAGCAATAAATCCACTGCAGAAGTTTACAACATTACAATTATAATAACTGGATATTTAAATATCAAATACCACATCTTTAAAGTAACAGAAGTTGAAAAATTCAACTGCCTGCAGCCTTTATTTAAACAGAGAAGATAACCTGTACTTGATTATGACATACATAAAATTAAAAATATCCCCCATAATAAATCTGAAGATTCAGTCTTAGTATTTGGTAGTCCCATGATCACTAGTTTTGCAGGTCCTCTCGCAGTGCTAAGACTATAGGTGAACCAGCAAAGAATGTGATTTAAGTACCCTCTACAATATGTTTGTATGCAGTTGTGTATAAAATATAATTACTTTATCAACTACGATGAAGGAGAAAATTGATCTGAAAGAGATTTTTAGAGGAAAGTTCACGATTTTTCTCAACACATAATTTAAAAATAATATAACGTGAAAATATGCAGAAGCCTCTTGACAAAAATAATAATAATAATAATAATTTCCTGGTGTAAAGTTTTGTTTTATAATTCAAGTGGTATTAGAGAAAACTTATCCAAAAACAGTAATTTTTGATAGGAAATACTAAAACTGACTCTTAATAACCCTAAACCCCCAAAATGAATTATTCCTTACTTCCACCATCTTCTAAACCATTCTCTAGCAGACCTCCTTTGATATTTATTTTCATCATGATCAACAGTAGTATTGTTATAAAGTGATGTGTGTGAATGTGATAGAAATGGTGATTCATTCTCTAATACACGACGAGATGTTGATGCAGGTGGAGTGGAATACAGAGGAGGGGTATGAGTAGAGATACCTATAATATAAAATAATACAATTAGAGGGCTTATTATGAATGTCCAGTAGTGATAATGGGGTATGGTTATGTTAACATTCAGAAGTGTTTACATGATATTTTGTAACATTGTCGCTTTACTATATTCAAAATATTTTACTGATAACATAAATATGATATTGTTCATGTCTTTGAGGTTAAACATATTAACAAATTGTAATTTTAGGCCTACCTTCCTTCACTAACAATTCAAAAACTTGTATTACTTTTTGTGTGATATTTACTGTTTTTCAAAAACAGGAAAGTTTGTCAATATTTCAGCAAAAAGCTTTCGCTTTGCAGAAATATTAACAAGATTTGCTGTTTTTATTTGGATTAGGTTGCATAAAAAAACTCCATTACTGAAATAGCCATTTATTTACATAAAAAGTGATACTTTTGTATAGATAGTAAAACAACATTGCAAGAAATAATAAAAATAATGTAGTATTATAAATTCTCACAGTACAAGAAAATGTTTTAAAAATAAATCATTCACTGGTAGGCTTACATGAGCTGTACTTTTCGAAAACTAAAATACTAGTAAGTCTATCTTTAAAAAATAGAAAACCAGTACTGCAATAAGTATTAAAAAGAAACAGAAGAATTCTTATTCAACCATTACTGCAATTCATCACATGCATTAAAGATTAGCCAAAGATGAAAAATAAAATTCTTATTCAATTATCTTATTCAAAAAATTCCCCAACAACTATTTTTGTTTGATAAATGGTTTGGGTAATTCATCATATGACAGTAATTATGATATGATTCTGAATAACTTTCCTTTAATACTGTTACTTTTTATTATTATGGTAATAATGTAACAATAAAAAAATAAAAATAAAATAAAATACTGTAGTTTGAAACATATGGCATAGCCTATACGCTAAAATTAGCCACAGTTGTATATATACACGTTTTAATAACCTTGATTATTATATTGCATGGGAGAAATTTAATAGTTGGATACTTTGTTTCATTTTGAAATTCATTAGCATACAATGCCATAATATTATATAAAGAGTATAAAATGTTAGTAGACTACAAAATATATATTTTGCCACTTTTTTCTGAAAACAATCTGAAGAACATAAAATAAAGCCCAGTATATAGTCTATGATTGAATAGCACCAAATATCTCACTGTTAGTATACAATCAGAATTATTAGTAAAGCGTACGTTCAAAGAAGAACATACTACAATGATTTAAAAATATGTAAGGCACATACAAGGGGTTAAGTTAACATAATTTTATAGAGAAATGTTAAGAGCTATGAACATATTACAATGTATACAAAAACCTACTGTAACATAATTTTTTACACTATTTAATTATAATATTGAGATGGTAAATTTATAAACTGCAATTAACACCATAAAAAGACTCTTGAAATCGAACATATCAAATTGCCATGAGTGTATTCTGTAGTACGTCACATCAGTTAAATATTTTTGATCCTTACCTCTACTAGCCTGTGATATAAATGGAATGTTATTGTTTCCCTCCATGCGTGTATTTTGCATGTCACTCGAAACCATAATTTCACCATTTACTTTTTCATCTGGACTTTCAGCAGAAGAATCAGAAGAAGAAGGCACGTAATCTAACAGAGGCATTCCTAAACCTAACCTTGCCCATGGACTTTGCATTAACTTTGAACGTAATGCATCAGCGACTGGTGAAATTATGTTTGTTGTTGGAAAAATGACAGTTTGGCAATCTGGACATTTATAACCATCTGGAGCTGTTGTGTCTGGTAAACTACTCAATTCTCTGTCTAAGCAAGACCAGTGAAACACATCTGAAAAAATATTCATTTCGGTGGATATTAAAAGTTTAAGTTACAGTTTTATTAAACAAATCAAATCTGTTACAAATGTACATATTGGTCCCCCAGCCCAGCTATCCCCTATCTTAGAGTCATCTGCAAAATAATTTTTAATAAAAATGAACTTCTTAGGCTATTTGTTTTGAGTTGTTTATAATAATAAAAAAAGATTTATTCTGATAAATTTTAGTAAAATTTTTATTTGAAAATTCATGTTTTCAAAATCTGAAAATAAATTTGCAGTAGGCCTACTATTAAATCCAGAAATTATATGCTTCAATTACAAAATAAATTTTAGAAGATAAATTTCTGTCATTTTTTAATAGAATAATGAATTAACCACATGAAAAATTCTGCCATGAGTGGATTCGAACCAACAACCTAGATGTTAGACATGTTAATGTATACTAATAATTTATTTAAATGAAATATATTTTAAAGGTTTGAAATCTTACAATCAATTATATAAATAATATAACTCACATGAAAGTTATAATGAAAAATTAAATAAAACAAATATGAGGCAATGATTGAATGACAAATCATCATGATTGACACTATAATAACAATACAATACGGTAGTCTTACATGCTCTTCAATAAAATTTAATGAAATTAGACTTATTTTTATCATAACATGTTCAACTACAGATTATACATCAGAATTGCATGAATGACTTTTTCATGAATACTGTTCTCCATAAGCTTAATTGTATAAAAAAATCATTACAAATTCATTTTCAAATATAGTTGAATTGCAGATTACATGTAACTTCAAATCAGTTCTCATGCTTTCCCACAGAAAATACACAAATTAAAAAATACATGAATTCAAAATAGGCGTGTCGTTGTGGTAAATCTTTTATTTCTAGCAAGTACTTACGATAGCAGACTAAGCGAACACAATCTCCAAGGACTAATTCATCATGGCATAATGGGCAAATAGAACTGTAATCACTGTCCTGAAGCCATTGGAGGTACGATTTCACAATACACTAAAAAAACAAAATGGAAATCAATATGCTATGAAAAAGAAATCAATTAGCAGTTCATGTATTCTTAAAAAAGTGCTCTAACACATAGACAGCTAGTTTCCTATCTAAAAGTTTGTCCACTTCCTATGTTTGAAGTTATACAATCTTCCACTAAAGTGAACAAAATAGTTTACGGAATGACTATTTCTATCAAAATTACACCAAAGAATAAACTCATATTTGGTATGGTAGACCTATTTAGTTCAATTAAGAAGCTTTCTTTAAAAAAAAGAATTAAATCTCTAGCTGCTCATGTGGGATATTTTGCTCTCAGCGAAAAGCGAAATAATGATCAGCTGTTTCAAATAAGATAGGAGAACTAGTCGGCTATCTAACAGGCAAAAAAATAATGATTTAATATGCGTTTTGTCTTCTTTTATTCTTGTAGTAGTGACAGTAGTGTGCTAGTGCTTGACTAGTATGATCGTGTTTCTTATAGGTTATAATAATGGGTCTAGCCTGTGTTATATATTTCTCAACAAATATTGGTGATATCACATAGGTTAATCTAGGATTAAATAGGCCTACATTTTCTACAAATGATTTACTTCATCTCAAAACTGACTCTGTAGGCTATAAAAATCCCACTTCTGTGTCAAAATATTTATCTACGTATATCACTACTTAAGCTAATGAATGTCACATATATAAAAATAGATCAAGTTCTCCAATTTGCAATATTGTATTCAATGTTTCAGAAGATGTACAAAAATAATAGTTCCTTAAGTAGTTATTTAACACTTTAACTGCCAATCAAAAATCAAGGAATCCTTCCCAGATGCCGAGTGTGTGAGAGGTGATTTAAATAGCATGAGTTGAAGACGCCCAAAGGAGTCCGCGGCAGGTGGGCAACTACTTACTTCGACGCCCAAAGGAGTCGGTGGCAGTTAAAGTGTTATTACTGTGTTTTATTCGTAACTTAATTTTATGGATCAGAATAATATTGTTAGTCTCATTTCGAAGATTTATTTTTAAAACTATGTTTTCTCTCCCTTTCAGTGGATGAAAAACTCTGGTTTAGTGTTGATTGCTATCATTTGATATATAAGAATCATAAATTAACTCAATGTTCCCTTCTGGTATTTAAAATAAAATTAGCCCTTGGAATCATTTAATTAAACATTAAATTATGACTAAATTTTAAAAGTAAGTAGTAATTCAATAAGACTACGTACGTCAAAATTCCTCCCAATTAAGTAGGCTATCATAATTACAGTAAGAAAGTTTTTTTTTAAATTTAAAACATTTGCTGCTTAATTTTTACATTCCCTAAGAAAAGACACCTGTTTTTGTGAGATAAATCTTGGCATAGTTGCTAAAACTACACCTTGACCATTGCACTTATAAACTTAAGTAAGACTATTTATAACTTACTTTTGGATGACTAGCTACCATGCAGTATTCACAGACATTAACTCTGTGATCAAAACAAAACTGGTTTGTTATTCGTCGTTTTGGACATTTGCATAAACCCATCTTGGAATTTCAGCTAAAATAAGAGAAACAATGAAAGCATAAAACAGTGATTAACATAAATATTAGATCTAATGGAGGGCTACTGACAATGTTTGAGTGGATATAGGGGGGTCGAAGGTTTTTCATTTGACATATTTTTCTGGAGCGAAGGGATTCCATTCACAACTTCACTGAGTTCATTCAAGGGTATACATGCACTTTAGCGATAAAAGGTACTTCCCTCATTAAAATTACAAATGTTTTTGCAGAAATGAGTTCAGAAGAGACCCCTTATTCATTCTAGTTATCTATTTTCATCCTCCCCAATTTCCTTACGTTATGGTATTTCAAGTTACGTTAGCTGAGGTTTGGTCAGGTTAGGTACGGTTTAGTTAGGTTAGGTTAATTTATTGCATCAGGTAGGTTAATATCCACTCTCGGGAAGGTCAATCTTCATTCTCAGATAGATCAATCTCCATCCGCAGATAGGTCAATCTCCAGTCTGGGAGGTTAAGGTCTCAAAAAGCTAAAATCGCTAAAAGTGCATTTTTACCCATTCAAGAAAGAAGGAACTGAGTAGAATAAACAAATCACAACGGAATCCCGTAGCAGTTCAAGTGGAATCAGAGTACCATGGAAACACAATTTTAAGAAGAAAAAAAAACACTAAGGAATGGAGAGGAAATAAGTAACGTTTGCTAAGAAGTTAGGTTTTTTACACTTAAGAATTTATTATTATGTTCTGCCAATTTTACAGTTAAAACTAAGCAATCGAAAAGTTGTCTTATTTGGACCTTCTGCCTTTTACAGGTACATGGAAAGGCTGTACTGTCCTTGAAACTGCTCAATCTTATGCCAAAATATGATTTCACACACAGTTCCTTTCAACTGTCTGTTGAAACTAAATTCCTGCTTTAATCTAGTGAGTAATTTTTGTTTTGGTATTCATAATGCTCCCTGAAACGTCATCAAAATTATTTTTGATGGTAGAACCTTGTGATTTTGATATGATGATCCTTTAATAATAAATCTAAATAACTTTCCAAAGTTACAAATTATTTGGCCTAATAGTTTCGAGAAATTAATTTTCATACATAGCTAAATCACTAGGCTATCTTATAATATACTGGGGGATAAATTTATTCCCCAGCATGTTATAAGATAGGAATTTAGTGTTCTTTAAAACTAATGGATCAAATTATTAGATACTTTCTGAAGTAATTTAGTTTAAAAGGATGATCACAAGTTTCTGTTATAAGAAATAAAAAAGTGTAATGTCGATATCGACTACCATTTCAGAAAGTGAGCATTATCAATAACTGCACTTTACAGATAAAAGGTAATACTTCTCTCTTTAAAATTGCAAATGTTTTTGCAAAAATGAGGACAGAAGATATACCCATTATTCAAACTACTGGTACTATCATACATTTTCATCCTCTCCAATTTGCTTTCGTTATTATTTCAAATAAGGCTAGGTGAGGTTTGGTCAGGTTAGAATAATTTATTGCATCGGATAGGTTAATATCCAGTCGCCAATAGGTCAATCTCCATTCTCGGATAGGTAAACTTCCATTCTTGGATACGCCAAGCTCCATTCTTGGATTTGTCTCGTTTCAGACTAATCACTTGCCATTTTCAGTTTGGTCATTTAGTGGTGTGATTAGTCTCCTGTAATCCCATTTAAAAAAAGTGCTAAACAAGGTTGGATGCGAGTGTTCGAATCTACCCTTTTTCATTAACTTAAAATTATCCGATTGTAACAAATTATACATTAATGGATGCAGAACTTCGCAAACTTCATTTTTAGTGGGTTTTGAAACTGTAGCACTCACCATTGATTTGTATTAACAGTAAAACCAAAGATTTTCTTGTGTAATGGAGGATGTGGGGAAATAAAAGAAAAATATTTGGTTTTATTGCTAATACAAATCAATGACGAGTGCTACAATTTCAAAAACCAACTAAAATGAAGATTGTGAAGTTCTGCACCCGTTATTGTATAATTTGCCACAATTCAATAATTTTAAGTTACTGAAAAACGGTAGATTCGAACGCTCGCAACCAACCTTGTTTAGCACTTTTTTAAATGGACTTATAGGAGAATAATCACACCACTAAATAACTGAACTGAAACTGGCAAGGGGGATACTTTACTATATGCCCGGGTGTATAAAAGTGCTTTCAGAACAGAACTGAATATGAACCTAACCTAACCGAAAATGAATATTAACCTATCTGAGAATGGAGATTGACCTATCCGAGGATGGAGATTGACCTATCCGATCGACCCAGGCATATAGTAAAGTAAACCCAAGGCAAGTAAGATTAGGTGTCCTAGGCCTAGTCTTAAATGAGACAATTCTCAGGTAGGTCAATCTCCAGCCTGGGAGGTGAAGGTCTCAAAAAACCAAAATTGCAGTTTGACCTAGACGGCATAGAGTTTGTAGGGAAATGTGCTAGCGAGAAGCTACAGTGTGAAATTTTTGGAAATTTCATTGTGAACATTTGGTCAGTTCTTCAAAAGGGAGGCGTACCCACCAAGTGTCACCCCTGGTGTATGACTACTGTTAGGCTATGTTGTCTAGTCAAATTAAGACAGACTGATTCATATTTTATTCACCATGTCAGAGAAATCTTTAGAATGAAGTAACTTTGTGAACATTCTTAGCACAG
>JAQIWE010004628.1:0-10597 GCA_034698565.1 Campodea plusiochaeta
AAAACACTGAAACACATTGATTAATTTCACACTTTAATGATTATTGAAGATGTATAAATAACATAACAAAATATATTATATCGCAAAAACAATAGAACCTTTCAGAGTGACTCTCTGCTGCAGACTGAGGCTACGCCTCTTAATACATATATTTATATAAAGTTTATTATATATAACAAGTATTTACACTAATGTCCCTTTCATGGACAGTCGTGTCCAACTCGGTAGAACTGCTTCAACTGACATTACTGAGACTTAGAACCCAACCATATATTGTATAATATCCTATAAATAATAATTATAAAATAATGTGCACACTTTTGTGATAATTTAAGAACAATGATAGGAATGTGTACGAATTGCATATACCTTGCTAACGTATTGTAGAAATTTGTAACATTTCATGAAAAATTTTAACATACTTACTGAAACGAATATTTAAAACAAGAGAAATGGATTTTTCAAATCTCCAGAATTTGAAGAAAAAAAGCAATTAAGCAAATTCTTGATATAATAACTTTATGTATGAAAGATGTGGATATTTTTATATGTAATTTGTGTTTTCATTTTGAAAATTTCAGCAAGATTTGTTTCAGTTTCAACGTATGGAGAATCCGGCAACTGCTGGACATGATGGCTTCATGAATAAAGGAATAGGCAACGATCTCTGAGATGATTCCTAATTAGTACTTTAGTATTCTTTAACATCACCATCATCTGAACAGAGAGAAAAAATTCTAATCTTCTCTCATTTTACTGTCGCCATCACAAAAATCTCATGTAAATACGGCTTTTATAGTCATAGCTTTTATGACCATCAACGCAAACAAATACAAGATAAGGCCAGCAGTAAAAATACAGCCTGGACCAAAGATACAGGATCGTACTCTCACGGGGGATATTCATGCAATACACGAATTCTGATTGAGCCCACTAACCCATGTGATATAATACTTCGAGTATTGAAATGTGAAGTAATTATATATTGTTCTTTCCATGTAACTGCATATGAATCCCATTCAATTATGAATTGTACATAATCATCAAGTAGCATTACATATAGTTTTATTCTTATAGTATTTATACTTTGAATTTACAATATTGCACAGTTATTTTCGTACGTTAAATAATGGAGAAGTGCAGAACTTTATAGTATACCCCTTTACCACACAATGCCACAAATGGAGGGACTGATGCCTTTACAATGATGGTAAAGATTTGGAAGAATGTATACGAATGCTGGTTTGATCCACAATGTCATCATCAGGCACATAAGATATGAAATAATATTATTACTCCATTAAATCTTATAAATAATGTAGAAATACATAGGAAACATACCAACTGCATACCAGGTTAATATGAAAAAGATAAGGAAAAATTCGGGAGGTGAGGTTTCATAGTTTCTCGTTGAAGTCCTTTCCTCTCTTCCGTTCTCCCCAGTTCGACGTACGATTCCAAAATTGTTGTCTATAACTGTGTCCTGGGCATCTTACATCTTATTTTCCTTTTTCGCCTGCAGCTTCATCAATTCTCCTTCACACTTTTTATCGCTTTATTAAGAGAGAAGAAACACGAATTGTTCAACAGACAATAAAAGTTGAAAAGCGCCTTGATCATATCACACTTCCAAACAAATGGCCCATCGTAAAAATACGATTGGATTAACTCTGATGGTCGAGGGAAAAGTTCAATTACATAGATTGGTGTGGACGTGATACTTTCCACCGCAGACATCATAAGGAAATGCACTTTTATTAAGATATCAATTTAAGAGGTTATATTGACAGATCATGTATATATAGGAATGTATAATTATACAGTTAAATAAATGATTGAAATGAGCGAGAAAACTGTTTTCTACAAAAGATTATTTCTGTTTCTGACACTTGCACTGTTTTAATTATCAGCAATACTGCGTGGAAGAAGAAGTAAAGAACGCGGGACAAAAAATGTTACTGCAAACTTTCAGTTGTTACATAAGGCATAATTTTGAACACTGAGTTAAGTCCACATTTCAATTTCTAATTAGATATGATTTAAAAATATTCGACTAGAAAAAAGTAAAATGAACTCTGTTTGTGATACAAAGAAACTTTGAGCAAATGGTGATAATTATTGACCATATGAAAGAAAATACAAATGCCTATTTAGTATATACGTATCCTCTGCTTACATATAAGTACATTGATACTTGATAGGCGTTACAGAATAACAATATCAAATTAATTACACTAATGATTTTCTTTTCTTTATTCGTGTATGATTGTGGAGAATGTGAATGGAGTCTTTCAGGTTTCAGCACGCTTGTATTAACCATTTCTTGGACAAGTTTCTTTTGCAAACCCTGTTATATCTTCTTATAAATAACTTCTACGCTATTTAAATTGCATTTTTCAGTGAAATATGAAATTGTATAGTATTGCAATGCAGTTATAATATAGTTTCATCGTGAAGTTTTTGAGCTTGTTCGAGATAGCATAACTGTTTGTAAACATCACTTCTATTAATAACGATACGAATCTTCTTATAGACTATCTCTTTTAATAAGAACTACCACTTAAATATGTTTGCTTCCAGAATTATGCAATAAACCGAACACGTTTTCCATCTAAGCGTATATAAATCAAATGTTCCACGAAGCATTTCGAAAGCTTCAAACTTTCCGAAACATCAGTCCGATACCCTTTCTATACGTTACATTCATTACACTTCCAATAAATTTACATAATCATATTTGCATACAACATATCCGCCCTATTGTATGCTCAAAACTATATAACCACGACATCTGTAAACAAAATTATAATTCTATTAACGTATCATACAACAAATATTACATGTCAATGTTCAAATTAATCCTCTACTTAACTTATATCATATTTCAATGGACAAAGAACTTTTTTTGCATATGAATAAATGTAATTGTCATATAACGTGCTTGCCGAAGCATAGACGAACATTTTCTGCTTTTATTTAAGAACGGTAGCTGAAATTTCAACATACATATGCATTTAATATGGAGCAGGTGGGCTGCTAGAAGAATCGTAATGTGCAGTAACATCAATATTACATTTTCGTAAAATAATAATATTAATAGTCGGAAACTTGGAATGTCAATTGTATTAAAACATTATATATCGTTGTCAAATCAAAGTACATTTTTCAGTAGTTGGTAATTTGGGATTGAAATAGCCCCATACCAAATTTCACAAATAAAAGTTGAACTACCACAACATACTAATGATTTGTATACGATAATAGTCTTATCTTACTGCTGCATCAAAAGGTGCAAACCGTACATGTTGAAGAATATTTCTGTGTCCATAAGCCATCGCTTTATAGGAAGACAAAAATATCATGCAAGTTGAGCGTCTTGAATTAGTGAAATTAGGGTTGCTTATACAATGATTTCCATATTTTATATTACATCTGAAAATATTTAATAAAACAACATCATTATACTTACTATTATGATTCATTTATGCATAAAAGTTCTGGAAATCACAGAAAACTTCATAGTTAATATATATTTTGAGTTTTTGACCCAAAAACTCAATATTTTACAGAAATACCTAAGTGGACTGCATTACAACTTAACTATACAGTACAATGATTTCCAAAAGATATAATAACTTCATACATCAATAATTCTGATAAATAGAACATCTGATATTTGCCCCAAAAACTCTCAATTATATGATAATTTACAACAAGTTTGACCACATAGCTATTTTGCTGTGTTATTTTTTTTCCTGAAATTTTTAGATACATTTTATAAATAGTATTTATTTCAAGTGAACCTTTAGCTTCTTCATTTGTCAAAAATATTTCATTATTTAATACGAATCGTTTCTAAATATTCTAAAAAAATGTAAACTCATCTTGAATTCTTCACTGTCCGCCCATTATTTTTATTATTTATCCTCACCACTTTGCTCAATTACCGTGTCTTAGTAAATCGCTTTTAGACTCCCATAAATGTCATTGTATCCCACAAGATAAAGGAATTACTTTCCTTTATTATAATACCATTATATATTTTTATAATACGATCTTGGATAAAGAAGCACTTTTGTTCAAAGTTTAAAAAATGTTTTTATTGTTATTGCTTGCTTTGTTTTAATTGCAAGGGAGTAAAAAAAAAGAACGTAAATTAATCTAATTCACATAAAAATCAAGATGTTGGATGTCAAAAAGAAAACAGTTCTTTGTTTGAAGTGACCATTAATGTTGAAAAGTAATATTTTGAAAATTAATGTTGCTCATTATTTTATGGCGAGTGATCTGTCACATTACCCAAAGTGATTTGTATTTGTAAGCAACTTCAGAGAAGCAATCACGAGTGTACAAACTGACGAAAACTATATCATAAAATCAGCCATCCAATCTCTCAAGTAAATATTGCTATATACTGTAATACATGTAATATGCTATATATTTTATAACATTAGTTTTAATAGTTCTGCTAATATATTCATACAAATTATTTTTGCGAATTGACGATTTTTTTTTGTGATTTTAGAATTTCATATTACCATCATATTTCAGATGCAGTGGTCACAGCCTTACAGGAGAGATTTTCTAATCGTTGAAATTGTATAGGAAGCACCATACATCTGTTTTTAAAATAAACAAATCCGATATACTATATGTGGAATACTAATGTAAGTTGGCATTGCATCATGTTTCCGCTTTATAACTGATCATATTTCGATAAAATTATAATTTTAACATTACCATGCTTTCAAAAAAACTGCAAGTAGATTCCGATTTTCATTTTTCAATATGAATTTCAAAATGGTGAAACTGAAAGATTTAATTATTTTAAAGTTGTGTTCATCCCATGTGATACAAGATGTTTGTGTTTTGTCCATATTTCTGACAAGGAAGTAATTTTTATGTAACATAAGTATTTCTGACATACGCCGAATCAACGATCTAGTTTCCAAATATAATGCAAGACTCGGAGAAATTTTGCATGTTGTGTATTGTATATGAACGATGGTTTTCAACTATGTTTTCTTCATTTGAAAAAAAAAAAAAAAACAAGGCGAAAATCCTACACTACATCTTTGTAAAAGGTAAAAAGATTATGATTATACCAAATATTAATAAATATGCCAATAGACTTTACCTACATTAACCGAATTTTATATATTCATTCAAGATATATATAAGCCTCGGATCAAAATTCACCTGGCTATGACATGAAAAATGATGATTCTGGTATTCGAACCCATACTCTTTATTTAAGAGCAAGGTGACTTAATCACTACACCACTAAATCTCGCTAAAATTCCCTTACTGCTAATTTAGTAAATATTCATATCATAATAGAAAAAGAATTTGACGAGTTTAGGGAACACGGAACGCAGATGGAAGACTCGACCGCTAGGGGCTAAACCAACTTAATATGAAAATAAAAAATATAATATTTCTACTATTAATGATAAAAAATATACATCACTATTTTGCATTTTGCTATATGTAAACTACTACACATCCTATAACTTTGTAAATAATTCACTTTTTATTGCACATGTCCCACGCGAGTTTTAATATCTGAATGTTTAAATATTCTGTTAGTGCTCTCCACAAACAAATTTCCGAATTAATAGAGCCGGTAAAAGTGGTACCTTTTATTACCTTTTCTTATACCCGTGTTTATAATGCAGTTGACTCGTAAAATTTGAGGCAAATAGACATGTTATGTGTTCAATCGAAGTATCCATCTTTATTGCACTCTCAAAAAATGTTGCTTTTCGTGATTCTACCACTCACTTCAATTAAGTAATAATATCCTATTATACCCGGTTGAACGAGAATGCCAAAATAATAATTACTTAATTATTTTTATTTCCTTTTGCGTGGTTGTGTTATATTTGGTGTGGACGTTTCAGTACACTTTAATTGAAAGGTTTAAATGAATAAATAGTGTATTGTGTGTTTTTATCATTGAAGTGTTTGAACAAATAAATATTATTATATTAAAGCAATCTTACAGTGTTTTAAGTGGTCATATTGAATTAATTATTCTCTATTTAATGTCGAAATCGTGTATTAATGATAGTGTGTTATTAACAAAGTTATGAAAGTGAGAAATCTGAATATCCAATCAGTGATCCTGTTTAACTTTGATGATTTTTTCGAACGACCTATGCTTCGTCGCCTTGGCTGTAGAAAATCTTTTGCTCTTACTTCAATAAATTAACTTTGCTTTGTTAATTTGCATTTTTACAAACCATACTTGTGTATGATCGGATCAATCATTTATTTTTAATATTCTTGAGCCAAATCTAGTTATATTTACATTATTTACGTGAAATCATTGGATCCGGGTCTTTCTCCACGTGATCCTGTATAGCAGGAGCATCGAAAACATCCCTCACCAATCATACTGCTGATGTTCTGTTCTTTCCTTTCTTTTTTACATGGGTTTCCAAGTTGCTAATAAATAATAATATTTTCATCATTAATGACAAGTTTTCCTCTTGAAAGTGCATAGAGCACGAGGACATAAACATTTTTGTATCCTAAACGAATATGCAGCTAGGCAACTCAGAAGACATCTGAGCCTAGAATCCTGCCTAACCTATAAATGATAATGACGATAACGTACATAGACTCAATGACTCGTTAAATATTGACTGTATAATATCTGTATTTATACACATTATGCAAACTATAAAAAACCAGAAAATACTGTAAACTCCTGTCGCCGGTGCATCGTTGCCTAATTGTAATAAAATTTGAGATCTTTTGTCAGGTGATTGGATCAAATATAAAGCTAGTAAAAACAAGGCAAACATTTTCGGACTTTAATTACATGTAAATATTAATTTATGCCCAACTTGCGAAAATACTCAACAGTTCAACAAAAATACGTCGTGCTGCTCTCTTTACAAAAAGTGATTTATTTTCAAAGGATAAAAACGCACATTTGTTTCTCAGTTGTCAGTTGAACGACTTCTTTTACAATAAAATGCAAACTTTAATACAAGTCTCAACTGCAATCATTTATTCCACAAAAACTAATGGAAACGCATAAAAATATTTATAAGAATAAAAAGTGACAAGCGACCAAACCAGTCCCCAAAAAAGAATACCAAACGGAAAAAAATGTCCTTTCAAGGTTATATCAAGCATCTATTTCCCCTTGCATTCCAATGCTAGACTGCCTGTCTCCTATCTCAGTGTGAAGCCAAGCCTCGAGGTAAAGATCACTTCAAAGAATTCCAGCTGGGTTTATGTGCACTAAATGGGGAGGTTGCTCGTTAAAACACCATTTTTCTAAGTCCTTGCTGAACACTGGGGGTTCGGTTACTCCACCCCTTTGTCTTTTCACCGGGGGTTTTATCCTAAAGTGCACATTTATCCTGTACCTTTTATGAGGTTTCAGTTTACCGACGGTTAATGAAGTTTGCTTTCACTATACGACATTGATTCAGAAGAATTGTTGTTTTTCTCTCAGTGCACCTGTGTACCAAACAAAATGAACGAGCTTTTTGTTTGGTACACATGAGTATTTATGGCAGTATATAATTTATATGGAACGAAATAAAACCGTGATCATGTTACTGAAAATGAATAACTGTTTTTCAATATTTACAACATGTTGGATAATCGAATATCAAAGAAATATTTTCAGTTTTCAGGACAGTTTTCCAAAAACATTTTCTTATAAATTTAATTTTAAAACCTTTCTTTGAGGAGCCACTCTTGTTAATCATTTCACTATCATTTTATTATTATTATCTTTTATCATAATAATTATATGGTACAAGAAATGCAGCAGACAATATAAATAATTGAAAATTGCTAACCATTTATCTAATCTAACACGTTTAATATTATATATAAACGGTAAAACGGATCACTAATATAAAATATAAAACAAAGCACATTTATATTGTATTCCCGTTTTGAAGCACAACTATTATAATCTATTTTGAGTTTTAGAACCTCTGTCGATACAAAAGCGTGTAAATCTCCTTTGATATTTTTGTGCTTTATTCATAATCAGCTTTGTGAGGCAAAAAATAATAAAATGAACAGACAAAACGTGTATAATAACATCATAAAAATAAAAAAAACTGTTCACAACCTCCATAAAATGTTGAGCGCAGTCCTAATCAGTCAATGGTAATCTCGTGTAATCCCTTCGTCCAATGAAGGATTAGGATGTATCAAAGCCAGGCAATTTCACGGCCAATACTATGAGAATTGGCTTTTGCTGCTAATCAAATTATATCACAAAACATGTTTTATAGTGACAGATGTTTGCATTTTATTGAGGTTTACAGTCTTTAGACAAGATATAAGTGAATAGCTTATTTGCTGTTTATTTATCTACCTAATTGGTGATTTGTTCATCTAATTTAATAGCTTGAAAGGAGATTGTCGGAAAAAATCTTTATTGTAAAAATTCTAATTTGATTTATGCTTTAATCAGATCTATATGATGCAGTGTAGAGTAGACGAAGCAACATCATTGTATTGAAATACAACAAATCGCTCTTGAAAGTCTGTAACCATGAAAGATTCAGTCTTGTAAGCCCATGATGTCTTTGAAAATCATTGTCATTGATGATAAAAAAAAACGGTTAGCAACCTCTCGGTTATTACTCATGTTTTCATCATCAATTTTTTGTACAAACATCAGCAATCCATCTTTTCTATTAATAGGCTAATAACTGAATTATTTTCCTGGTTTCACACTTGTTAAATCAAATAAATGGAATATGTGAATTAATTTCACTTTCAATTCAAATAAATCTGGCAACGTTTATTCTTTGAATAATGTGACACCATTGCATTAACACCTGCAAACGATGTTGTGGTATGCCATCAGTAATGCAGCTAAAAAGAAGACAGCACGATATGTATAAACGCCATTTGCATTTTTCTACATGTTACTTTTCCCCTTCCACACCAGGGGGGTCTAAGAAGGTGAACAAAAACAAAAGAAGTACGAAGCGTGACACACACAACCAACTCCGACAAGAAAAGAACAAATAAGAACATGCAATTCTTCTGAGATGTCATTTTATTATTTTTATGATACTGCCAAACAATTATTTATTTTTTAATGAGTTTCTTTATTTTATTATTTATTTACAATATTTATATTTTTGCCTTAATTTTGGGAAAACTTGTCAGTTGACACTATAACCAAACAGCAATTATTATTAACATTAGAAGAAGGTCGAATAATTATAAACTAATAAAGTCCTAAAGGCAAAATTCTATAATTTAAATAAACAACAAAGTTGTCAGTGTTGGGCTATTGTTTTTCAGGAATAATATCACAGAAACTTAATGAAATTCAATATTCCCAAGATGAAGAATAATAAATTTCAGTCCAGAAAACACTTTGTGTTTAAGGCAATATAATTATGCCCCTTTCCAGCAGAAACATGGTCTAGTACTTTATTAGCAGTAATTACGTACATTCTCAGGAACACCAGCATGAATCCACATCAGGTAAACCCTTTCATAGTGATCCAAGATAGACATAATGGCAACATGGTCCTGATCTTCGGTCTAAACCTTCTTCTAACAAAAGAGTAGCTATCTCCAAGCATCTTAATAGCTGCTTAGTCCTGTTTTCTGTCTTGTCCGTTCACGCCAGGCGGTATACGGAAATACATGTTCCGATCAATCTGATAAAACATAATGGCGGTCACAAAAAAGAATTTGTGGACCAAACAATGACAGGTAAACTGCTGGGAAAATAGGAGACTTGAATTGAAGAGCTTGAAACTGTGTGTAAATACTTTGAAGTTTACGAATAATGAAATTTGTGCCTATAAATAAATTTTCACATCAAACCCCAGTTATTCATTCTGTTGCTCACAATAATTAGAATTAAAATACTTTATACAATATACACAATTTTTTTATCAATAATGTATATGTTTTCTAAGATAATTTAGTGTACAGATACCTGTAACGATAAGAAAAATACCTGTAACGATTTTTTTTGAACATCTTCCCTGCTCTTTCGACCACCCTGAAAGATTGAAACCCTCGTAATCCCTGTAAGCACCCCACCCTCAAAAACGATGTCCTTGTATTCATTCAGAACCTTTATCTCTGAATGAATGGGTGCAAAGATGCTTGTTTCATTCTGAACGTCATTACCCATCAGATCAAATCAGGCGGCATCAGGATGGACAGACAGGGAGAGGATTAAAACAGGGATGGAAAATTCAATAGGAACAACTTGGAGGGAATCTTTACAAGGAAACTGGAAAGTCTTCTTTGCTCATACACATCTGAGTCTTGCTGAAGTTTCTCTTTTTTATTTAATTCTCCATTTCATTTAGGTGATGCAATAAAATTAGAAAATACACCAACAAACATCAGTTTCTGAGAAAATCCACCAACAAACAGTTTCTGAGAAAATACATCAACAAACAGTTCGGTACGTACATAGTCGTTTCCATTATTGTTGATGAAAATAAAACATTTTTCTTATATAATCATCACTTTATTTTGTTCCATTTCTTACATTATTAACAGTGGTGGCGCCAGAGGTCCGACCGACAGGGGGTCCAATGCTTCCGACAGGGGGTCCAAGTAATTATTAGCG
>JAQIWE010004629.1:0-10597 GCA_034698565.1 Campodea plusiochaeta
TGGCAACATCGCATACTTTACATCATCGACCTTCAAAAAACGCGATTTCCGAACGCCTAGTGTAATAGTAAAAGCGTCCCAAACGCGCGATCCAGTCGCGCGTTCCAATCGCGCGTTTTTTCACCAATGTAATACCCCCTTAAGAAAACTACCATGCAAGATGCAATATAGATAAATATATTTTCTGTTTCATCACTTATGTAAGCAGATCCACCAGTGACCAGTTTCAAATGGTGAATTAAAGTGTAAAGAATGACGTAAATTTTATTAACAAATTTTCGTCAAAATATATAAATAATATTCACAAAAACAGTTTTTTCTTTTATTTTCGTTTCTCATTTACACGATATTATTTAATTTCTCTTATTTTCTTATTAGAATCGAAACAGCTGAAACAGCCCACCATTGATTACATGAAAGTTGAAGTTTACTGTTTAACCCGTAAGATTCCAAACTTTTTTTAATGTGAATTTTTATATATTTTTTTTGTTTTGCACATAACGCAACAGTAACAGAGAAGCATTATATAGTACGCAATAATAAATATCTTCAGACTGAAATTCAAGAACATTTTATCGCGGAATACTTTTCTACTTCGAGGTAGGATATATACATCACTGATAACTACTCGTAACGATGTGGAAAACGGCGTCATTTGGAACTTATATTTCAATAAGCAATCTTAAATGCTGATGGTTTTATAGTATGAACACTGTCTGATTCGCAGGGATACACTTCACATTGAGTAAGTATTTCCTTTATTGTTATTATTTAGTGACTTTAATGTTTTTTGTAATAGTACTTTTGATAGTGTTTTGCTTACCCATTAAGATTATTTTGAAATTACATACTTACATTATAGAACAATGAATTGTCCATGTGTTATTTTAATGATGTCACATATTCTAATGGCTTACTGTTATAATTTTTAGTAAAGGTTTTAACAAGTCATAATGCTATAGAATACCAACGTCTACTATAGTACTGTAAGAAATTGGAAGAGTCTTCCAATTTCTTATAGCAATTCTTTAGTTGAATTGAAGAGAATAGATGAAATCATTGTTTCATCTGAAAATGTTATAGTTTGAGTAAAATAACATTTATTTTGAAATGTCACTATTCAAAGTTCTTAACTTAGACTATACAATGATAAACCTACCGTTTAAAAAGGCATTCTATCATTTGCTGATATTTTGGTAAATGGATTGTTTTCTTTTATAGGATGATAATTAAGATAAGTCGATTTCATTTCCATTGTTAAAAGTATACAGGCATTCAATAAGTTTTATTTTGACTACAGTCGTGTTATGTCTGATTGTCATAATACGAAGTTATTAGTCATTTAAAAATACATCGATTCATTCGTAAGTTCTAGTAGGAATATTATGTAAAATGTAGTTTTAAAGTTTCTAACTTCCTATCTATAGGTAGAAAATAAGAATATAGTAAATAAGTTACGATTATAAAGTCAGCATGTTCTGTGATAAATCCAGTGTTCCAGTCATAGGTCGTCTTTCCTTCTGAAATCGGTTTTAAAACAATGGCAACGTCTGGAGACTACTAAATGTATTTTGACTCCCAAGATCAAAAGGAGCTTTCAAATTTTTGAAGTTCTTTTTATACTACTGATAAATTGCAAATCAAAATGCTATATAATCATCCTGTTTTTCGTTAGTTAACTGACTTGCACTTATTTCCAATAATATCATTGTAGTATCGCTTTTCAAGAACAGTTATAACACAAAATTAAAAGCTAATGCTCACGAAATTTTAATATCCCTCCCCATATATACTAGGCTACATATACCATCATGAAAAGAATTTGCTTATAAAAAACAATATGACCAATTCTTTGTCTGTCAAACATGTTAATAAAGTGCCTTGGATAATAACTTTAATAAATCTTTTTATATTCTTCCAGCTTCAAAATGTCAACTGAAACGAAACCAACAGAACCAGAACCGACTGAACCGGAACCAACTGTACCAAAACCAGCTGAACCGAAACCCGTTGAACCGGAATCAACTGAACCAAAACCAGCTGAACCGGAACCAACTGAACCAAAACCAGCTGAACCGGAATCAACTGAACCGAAACCCGTTGAACCGGAACCAACTGAACCAAAACCAGCTGAACCGGAACCAACTGAACCAAAACCAGCTGAACCGGAATCAACTGAACCGGAATCAACTGAACCGGAACCAACTGAACCAAAACCAGCTGAACCGGAACCAACTGAACCGAAACCCGCTGAACCGGAACCCGCTGAACCGGAACCCGCTGAACCGGAACCAACTGAACCGGAAACAACTGAATCAACAAAGAAAGTTGGAATAGATGACCCCCCAGATGTAACAAAAGCAAAAGAGTACATGGAAGATATTATTTCTACTAAGAAATTTGTTACTATGAGAATTCTATGGAACGTTATTTGTGATTTAATGACTGATAACTCTGCATGTTCAAACGAATTATTTGATTCAATAACTGCTCAAGTTCAATTGACAAATCCACTTCTAGTTCTTTGTCAGAGAATGTACGAACATATTATTCTTACCTATGAATTTATGACTGAACCTTTGGCTTATTATGCAATTGTCTTTGATCCCAGGTCTATTCAATACACTATTGAGAATATGTTCTATCTCAGCTATTTACTCCAGAATGGATTTGCTGCAACAATTGTGCGTAAGTATATATGCACCTTATTGGTTCTTCTGAAATTAGGACCTTTCCTAAACTCAAGATTTTATCTTGTCTGTCCTGTTTGGTCTTAGTAGCATTTTTGGATAGAAACGCTTTTTCTGAGTTCCAATCTTCATTTAAATAAAATAATAACATTGATAATTTTAATTTACGTCCCATTTTAATTTTTACTTTCAATCGGAAGTTGAATCCATGCTAATTCAGTCATTTTTATAATAAAAACTTCTTATTTCATTAATTTTTTCTTCACTTGTAATTAATATTCGATTGTTTACGTCATCTGCTAGATCAGACTAAAAGTATGGTTTAAAAGTCTGACCTGCCTGAGTAACTGAGTGTTAAAACACTTTCTCTAAGTTAGACAATCTGGATTATCTGAGTTTAGAAGCGGATTTTCTGAGTTCCCTGGTGTTTAGGAATACAACTATTATTTCTGCATAAACGCCAGTACGCCACTAAAGTGCTCGGTTTCCCTCAGTCTATAATACTAAGAATTTTATTCATTTCGGCACACTTTCCATATATTCCGATTTGA
This sequence comes from Campodea plusiochaeta, assembly GCA_034698565.1. Classification (NCBI taxonomy): domain Eukaryota; kingdom Metazoa; phylum Arthropoda; class Diplura; order Rhabdura; family Campodeidae; genus Campodea; species Campodea plusiochaeta. The sequence continues at coordinate 3,242 of JAQIWE010004629.1, forward strand.
ATTTTTTTCAGGTGGAAATGGTGAGTTAATGGTTGCACCAATTGAGAGAAATATTAAAGATTTTACTTTTGTTTCTCCTAAACCAAATGCACGTATTCTACCTGCAAGGAAACCTGTTTACATGAATAAGGAGATATTTAAGGTTTGACCAATAGATCATATTTGAAAGTAAGAGTAATTTTATAATATATTCTTCCTTTTTTTGCAGAAAATATATGAATCCCGTATTATTTTCATTGATTCTCCAATGTTGGATTTTGATAGAATTCCACATGAATGTAAGGATTTAAGTAAGAATTATAAAACTCTTCCAAGACGTTATTATAAACATCGATGAAGACAATATTGCTCATCACTTTTCTATTATAATTATAATAAAGGTGGATAAGTTTGTTTTATAATAAAATGAGATAATTTTGTACACTATCATATTATATGTCACTGATGAGACATAGTGTGTTGATGTATAACATTAAGTTCCTATCGATAGTAAACATATTGTTTTCAATGAATTTAAAATTATTATTTTTTGTTTTCCACTCTAATTATAACAATGCAAGTTATTATTATATTTTATGTATGAGAATATCCTTAATTCAACTTAAACAGATTTAAGAAATTAATTTTGAAAGTATTTAAGAGTGCTACGCATTATATGTACAAAAAGAAAATATATTTATATATTAGAGTTGCAGTTTTTTAAATAAACTCTGACAGTAGATAACCCGAATGCTATTTTAAAACCCATCAGTGTTCATATCACCAGCACTAATTAACTGCATAAAAATATTCGAATAATGAAAAAAAAAAGTTTTTTTTAATTATAAAAAAGCGATACGGAGTAATGTGAAGTACAGTATAAAATTTAGATGATTAATATTAAAAACAATTACATAACAGTTTCTAAGTCAACATTGACAGCAGTTTTTATTGCGCCATGCACAGCATAGCCAAGACGATGACCAATAAACGCAATCAAAAATAGCAAAACATATCAGTATTATAAACCTTAACAGTAACTTTTCTAATAACTGAATAATACGACGAAGCTGTTCAAATTGAGCCCCATTTTTATCAAATGCCATGAAAGTAACAACGCTTTTGACTTTTCACATTTCTTAAGTTAGACGATTTTACACTGCCGTCTTGGAACGAAGTAAAGACCTGCAAGACTCCAATAGGAAAAAAAATATTCTTATAATATTATTGGTAAGTATTCTAAAATTAATATGATTGTGTTTGTGATTTTAGATAATATTTATATTAGGGAAACAACATTTGTGTGATTTGTGAATTGCAAGATTTAGGCCTGCTTACTTAAGAAATATTGGCATTTTTGAACAAAGTAGTTGGAATAATTATAGGTATTGGTGAAGTAGGATTAAAATATAATGGAGAAAGTAATTTTTTATTAAAAATATTGTAAACAATTTTTTTAACATATCACGCATCGTATGCCAAAGATGGCAATACCAGATAATGTACAGGGTGGCTAAAAAGCAGTATCAATTTATGAAACGCCGTATTTTCTAACATAGAAGAGCTATAATATTGAAATAAAAACTAGTTGAAAGATAATCTTGTTTTCAAATATTCTGATTTTATGACAATCCATGGCGTATTACGGCGCTACGGCATTATAACTAAAAATGTGGCAAATAAAAGCTGCTAATACCAGTAAATTTAAAATAATTATATTACCGTATTTTCTTATTATTTTTTAATTTTGTAAAGCTAAAAAGTAACAAAAAACATGTTTTTATGAATTTTTCGACTTAACCATTCCATTTGGCTAATAACAGCGGTCTGTAATTCGTCGTAACACCATTTTTTAACGGTTTACAAAATGTAATCTACCTCAAAATGAAATGTGGTGTCTAGATAGAGAACATTCACAAGCAGGCTGTTACTGCAAAAGCTATTTTGAAATTCTGAGGCATTATTTGCACTTTATCATTGTAATAAAAGCCAGATTAAGATATTCATAAAAAATTTTTTTTAGCTATGGTAGTACTGTTTTACAGAAAAAGAAATTTTTAATGTTATTGACAGCTTTGATTTTTGTCACTTTTTAGTTATAAGATCGTAGAGATTCTCTTTCCATTAGTTTTTATTTCAAAATTCTAACTTCAATATTTCAGAAAATATTGCAGTTTAAAGTCATGGTACCGTTTTATTGGGCTACCCTGTATATACTGACTTTAGTGAATTTGGAAAAAAAAAATTAAAATGTTAATAAGTGCTGTGCGTTATTTTGAAATATTTTAGTTAATTGATTTGCAATAATACATGACGTGAATCAAAAAAGAAAAACTTAGAGATAACTTCTTTAATATTGAAACAATCATGAAGCAACGAGGTTATTTGAATGACATGATGATCTTGACAGACATGATAAGATATTTTATTTATTTATTGAAACCATAAGTAAGTAATTCTCATTTTAGATGGTGCAGAACATGTAGAAAGAAACAAAAAACACAATACCAAGATAGAGTATTATAGGTACATAATTATATAAAAGGCACTATTAAAAATTTTAACTACCAAAATAATTAATTTGCTAAATCGAAGTGAAAAATTACTCCTTTTAAATAGAAAAATATTGACTTTACTTCGTTGACAGTCTGTAAAATAAAATTTCTCTTATCACAATTTGACCAATCGACGTATTTTAGATACCTACTGGCTACATCTACTGTTATAAAATACATTAACAGAATAAGATGTTGATAAATGTTAAATACATTTACATTGCACATGTTGCATTTCATAAAAAAATATTTATTTAGGATTTGTGTTCCGAAATATAGTTTAGGTTTGAGGTTTAAACGAAGTTTAGAGTAGAATTATAATTTGACAGATATAAAAATAATTTTGACAGACAGATTGACAGATTAATTGGCAAATTAGAAAATTAGTATGAGTCTGGACAAAATACTGAAACAAATCCATAAGATCGCTTTATGAACAACATTTTAATTCCAGTTAATATAAATCATAACGATTTCTTTATCATTGTTTCGATTAAAATATCTAAGTTGAAAATTTATAAGGAAAATAAATTTCGAAGGTACAATAAGACGTTCAGATGAGCGAGCTGATATTAAATCACACCAACTCCCGCCAAATTCAAATAGTACAAGATTATAATCTACAGGGTGGGCAAAAAAAAATTGGGACACTTCATTTTTGTAATGTCATAATTTCTGAAATATTGAAGGTAGGAAGTTGAAATAAATATTATGTGAATAAGTTTTTTTTTTTTTTTAAATGTTTAGTTTTATCAATAATCACCATCTAATTTATTATGGCCTATCCAGGGTATTTTTTAGAAAAGTAATTTTCAATTTAGTATGCTGTTTATTACGAAAATATAGTACAGCATAATTATTTACACTAGTTCATTTACTTTTTATTTCAATATTCTAACATCAATATTTCAGATTTTATTACATTTCGAAAAAGTGTCCCATTTTTTGGCCCACCAGGATGGGTAAAAAAAAGGTAATTAGCTTGTTATAAGTCTATAAGAATTTATCATCTCTTGGTTTACTTGAAAGTGGTTTGTGTGCCCTCCGCCCCCTTTCAGCTTTGCACTAACTTATAGCTTATGGATTGATGATATAGTTTTTATTATTCCATTCTATTGTAGAATAAAAAGCAAGGATTCAAACTAATAAATTATTACTAAGATGAAGACAGTTTTCTTTGTATTCTTAATAGTATTGATTGTTTTAATTTTAGTTTTATTTCTTTCGCTGTCTTTTTTTTGTATATGGTCTAATATTTTATTTTATTTAGTTCTATGAAAAATTTACCAAAATCGTTTTTCGCATCAATAATAGAGTTGAGATCCATAAATGAATTGATAAAATTGAGAGTGATTTGTATAGTTGTTTAGAAACTTTCAGTTTTCGCTTTTATACAAGACAATTGCTTCTGTTTCCTAATCATGACAAGTTTGACAAAAAAATAGAATTATTCTTGTCAGAACTCACCTGCATCTTTTATTCAGTTTTACTGCTACTTAACTAACTATTGTGCTGGAAAGACATCAGGATTAAAACAAAAAATTTTATTCAACTGCTAACAACTTTTTTTTTATCTGAATACAAACTATCCGTATTACATGTACGATATAAATTATAACATATGACAGAACTTGAGATTTCTTATTGAAACAAGGCAGAAATAATCTGATGTATCAGTTTGATTCTGAACTCTTTGCAATATTATTGTTATACTCATTATTCTTATTAATTTCTTTGTTCCAGGCTCCATCGACATAACATAACCATGCCAACTGCATCTCAAGCAATGATTGCGGCATCAACCTCCAGAGACAGAGAAAGAACGGCTACTTCGTCACAACCCACCTATCCTCCAAGACGCATTAGTAGACAATCAAATGAACCTTTAAATAATACGAGTAGGATAGTACCACCAGCATCTGTTCATGGAACTCCCAGAAGATCAATAACAGTAAGAACGCAATCTAATAGAACATCTGCCATTCATCATCCTGTTGCATCAGCAGCTGTGAGACGTTCTAATACTGTAGCAGCAACATCAACAGAAACAAGATCTCGCAGTGGTACACCAGCAAACACAAGAGTTGGAGGCAATGGCAGTAGAATAGATCATGCTGCCAATACTGTAGCCAGATCAGCATCAGTCAATCACGGCAATTCTCCGTACTTTGGATCAACAGTTAGTCGAAGGCGTAGTAATTCTCCTATATTTGGGATGCCAGATGTTGGTCGCAGCAATTCTTCAGCAGCTGAAACGCCAAGAGCTGGTCGTAGCAATACTGAAGTCGGATCAGCAGCAGTTAATCGCAACCATTCCACATATTTTGGATCAACTGTTAGACGAAGGCGTCGTGATACTCCTGTATTTGAAATAGCAGGTGCTGGTGGCAGCAATTCTTCAGCAACTGAATTGTCGCCGTCAAGACCTGATCGTAGTAATACAGCAGTCGGAGCAGCAGCAGGCAATCGCAACATTTCTATTACATACTTTGGATCAACAGTTACACAAAGGCGTAGTGATACACCTGTATTTGATATAGCAGGTGCTGGTCGTAGTTATTCGTCAGCAGCTGATGCGTCAAGAGCTGGTCGCAGTAATACCGGAGTCGGAGCAACATCAGCCAATCGAAGTATTTCTACGTACTTTGGAACACCACTTAGTCTAAGGCATAGCGATTCTCCTGTATTTGGAGTGACAGGTGCTGGTGGCAGTGGCATTTCTTTGTCAGTTGGAGCGACATCAATAGCTGGTCGTCGCAATGCTGGTTTTGGATCGGTAGCTGGTAGTGGTAATTCTACAGTAGTTGGAGAAACAGCAACTCTTCATCCTAATATCACAGTGAGAAGTACTGGTATAGTTAGGCCATCTAGAAGCGAGCCTGTTTCAACAGAAATTAACCCTATTCGATTATTCGATGAACCAGAAGCTCCCAAAGCTCAACCTGAAGAATTATCACCGTTGTCGCCAGATTCCGGACGTGTCATTTGTGCTATTTGTTTGGAAGGGAAGAAAGCTATTTACGAGAAAGCTACTGAAATAATGAGCACAATATGTGGTCATATAATATGTGAACTTTGTTTGTCAGAATGGATGGAAAATCACAATACTTGTCCTATTTGTCGACGTTTTTTGATCGGAAGTTGGGACTATCATCCAATTTTTGTTTGAAGACACTTTAGTGTGTGAATTTGAACATTCCTAAATGATAATTTGCTGTATATAAAATAATTCTTCAATTCACACTCAGAAGATGCTCCTGTTGACCGGGATTACTTCTTGCATCAAGTTTATTGTATAAAACTTTCATGAAAATGAATTTTACAATGAATTTGATTTAACCACATGTATTTCTTTTTTCATCAATAAAAATGATTTCATAATATATTTTTCATTACACGAAAAAATCATATTCCTGTAAATAAATATTGGCGTACAAAATAAACATAGCAAAATTACTCTAATCAAATTAGTTTCTTGAGAACTTTATAATTACTTGTAGTACGGTTCTCGTATTTTTTTTCATTCCCTCAAGTGTCAAGTCCATTCATTATAGAGCTGTAATTTTTCCTATAATTTTACTTTTCTAATAAAAAGAAGTTGTTAAAAGTATCATATGTATTTGTATCATGATCATTATATTCTTGAAAGTTCAAATATTGTTAAGAAAATAAATAACATGTTATGAGAAGTCAATAAATTAGTTACAAGTGCAGATACCTTTTTTCTATATATGAGATATTTTAATGAAATTCGGATACAACACTGCCTCTGTTTTTTTTTTTTTTTTCAAAGTAGTATACGACATTTTATGTATTTTAGTAAAAGAACTTGCCTACTACATGTCGTGAAAGATATTTGTTTACTGTAAATACGTCCGCCTAAATCTGAACTTTGGTGAATATATTTTGCGTAGAAAATTTGTAACCTTTCTGAAATTTATCATCATTTAAGTAAAGTATGTAGAATCTCGCCAACATAGTGTGAAATCTCCTGTGTACATAACGAATCAGTTTGAAATTCACTGTTGATGTCATACCTTCCATTCAGTCAGTTACTTTGATATTCATGAACAGGCACTCTTTTTTTCTACAGCACAGTCTCTTAGTCACTGTATTGTGAATTCTGATATTCTCCTCGTATAATTTGTCATAAATTACGGAAATGCGACAATTTTTGTAAAATAAAAAGGTATTCACATAAACTTTCAATTTGAAGGGTACAGACCAATAAGTCATAATTTCATAAGTTATAACTGTCAAAATGAAAAATATCACAAGTTCTAATTTCCAAACCTTTCACATGTTCTAATATTCAAATAATATAAATTTCATACGTTCCAATTGTCGTAAGTCGTTCACGTTCATGAATTCTAACTGGAGTAAGTTATAATTGTCACAAGTTATAAAATTCAGTATAGTTATAAGAGAAATGCAATAAGTAAGTGGTGTAAGTTCGAAATTCCGAACGTTCTAATTGGCAGAAGTACTAATTTACAACTCATTCATGTGATATGCAACTTGCAAGTAATTTACACTATTATTATATAATTATATTAACTTCACGCAACGCAATTACAATACATCATTGGTAGAATTCGAAGTAACAGAACTATCTTGACCGTTTCTCAACAAGCTCCAGAAATAACTTCAGGTTTACCTGATGTTATCTACAATATGTGCTTGTTTTATGGGACAAAACAATTTTCATGTACCTGAGGATGGAGACGGAGAACTGACAGAGGCAAATTTAAGAGACCTAATCTAATATATCCCTCCACCCCTTATACCCTTATAATTATGTAAAGTGTGTGAATAGTTATTT
>JAQIWE010004630.1:0-10597 GCA_034698565.1 Campodea plusiochaeta
ACAACAGATAGAGAAAAACTGATTACATATTTGGAATTAGCAAGTCGAATATACCCTAAAACAGGTCTAACTTCTGATGTCAAGTCAAACATGTCAAACATTTAAGACACCAAAATGTGTGTTGGGCAGTGTTATATTTCTGCAAATATATTGAATGATGACTCAAGAATAAGTTTATTCGTCATTTATTCAACATTTAAAAAAGAAGTTTCACTTGTAACTTTTAGTTATTTGAAGGAAGCTTTTTCCCGCCTCATTTCTGAGTTTATTTGGAACTACTATTTGCAGTGTGTTCAAAGTATGATTCTGCCCTTGCCTTCAGAGAACGAGATGTCATCACAGAGTGAAATAAAAAGCGAAAAAAATTGTTTTTGTAGTCAAGTGATATAAACGAAATGAAAATCAGTAAAAAATAAAGAATTTTATTGTAACAATAATAATTATATAAATTTCCGTTTTCCATAGACACAAAACCCTGAAAATTTGATTGCAATACGCTACGCCCGTTTACCGACACTTCATTATTATGAGATAATTAAACGTTTATATGAGCACAATACAGACTATTTTTTATTGCAATAATCATCATTTCGTGAAATAGACGGAACATTATTATTTATTCATAGCGCTTCCCTTGACACTACGATGTGGCACCTTCTGAAAGGCAAGTCGGAAATCGTGCAACGTGTAGCGAATTAAACGTGGTCTGCAAACATGGCGATTGCCGGTAGTTCGGACAGTTTTCGTGTAAAGCTTTTTAATCCTGCAGGATGGAAAAGCCTCCTTGTTTTTGTGATATTATTGCTGGCATGCATAGCTGGATTCTCATCTAGACTGTTTGCAGTTATACGCTTCGAGAGTATAATCCATGAATTCGATCCATGGTAAGTTGACACTGAATACCCCATGATCATAGGTCTGCATAAAATAATATTACGCAAACAGTTCAAGCTAATGTTACAGCAGGTAACACACGTTCATATTATCAAAGAATTCACTGCAGTCTGCATAGCCTACCTTAGCTGATGGGCTGTCTTACCTTGTTAGCTGCATCTACTGATCTAGGCTTAAGGTGTAGTCTACACTGCTACTTTGAACAGTTTGACTGGCCTAGCTTGAGGCTAGAAAGCAGGAATAGCGTACATTGCCATGGCATTTATAGTCTATTTGAGCAGTAGGCTAAATCTGTACCAACACTGATATCCTGTTTCAGTCTGCACACACTGAAAAAGAAACAATAGATGTAGGCTAGACGTAGTCCTACAACATGACAACTGAATTACCGTAGTCTTGCGTTGACACTATCTTTTTCCATTTTCAGAGCAGTTTATTAACATTTTTGACAAAAATTTTAACAGCAAACTCGGCAAATTGGTATTTTGGAAAAAATCCGCAAGTGGGAAACCTGTTACGAGCTGTTGTAGAGTGAGGTGGCAGCGTACGCAATGCCTCATGTACCCTCGCGATCCTTGCCTTCGGCACGCCAATCATGGCATGGTTGCTGAGCTTTCAAACACCCTAATTTTAATCAACAGGCAAGGGTAACATACCAAGCAACATAATGTAAAGTGGAAGTATTTGTCTCGTTTGAGACTAATCACAAGGCATTTTCAGTTTGGTCATTTAGTAGTGCGATTAGTCTCTTATAATCCCATTTAAAAATGAAATCCCCCTCCTGAGTAGATTTGGGCTGCCGAATCTACTGTTTTTCAGTAACTTAAAATTACCCAATTGTGACAAATTATACATTACTGGATGCAGAACTTCACAACCTTCATTTTTATTGGGTTTTTGTAACTAGCACTCACCATTAATTTGTATTTAAAACAGTAAAACCAAAGATTTTCTTGTGGAATGGAGAATGTGGGGGAATAAGGGAAAAATCTTTGGTTTTATTGTTAATACCAATCAATGGTGAGAGCTGCAGTACAAAAACCCACTAAAAATGAAGTTTTGAAGTTCTGCATTCACTGATGTATAATTTGTCACAATTGGATAATTTTAAGTTACTGAAAAACAGTAGATTCGGGTGCCCGAATCTACTCAGGGGAGGGGGAATTTTTTTTAATGGGGTGATAGAAGATCTATGATAGTAGCCAAACGACCAACTATTATAGGTCTTAAACGAGACAACACACAATGTTTTGAAATGAACAGCTTATGGTACTGTTGAAATCCTGATTTCAAGATTCATATTTCATTTCATTTTACTATTTGATGTTTTAGATGAATCTCTATTTTCTAAAACATAATTATTGTTAGGTGATTACTCAATGTGAAATTAAAAATTGTTATGATATTCCCATAAGGGGAGGATGGCTATAATTGTAGATCATAGTTCACAGATCAATGAAATTCTTAGTTTCAAGACTTATTATAAAGATCTGTTATTTAACATGCACAGACGAATGTTTTTGTTTTGTATTTATTTAATTATATTCAAAGGTTAGGTGGAAATTATATAGTTTTATAATATCCCAGGGGATGGTAATATCAGTTTTAAATGGAATTTCCATTCTTGCACAAGCTCATTTGAAATTGGTAAAGCTGGATGTTTCTCCAATATTTATAACGCACGTTGCCAGGATTCGAAAATCGGAGGATATGCCAAAATGGTGTCAAAAATTGTCCACAAAGTGCCACCATGGTGGGTGAGCAAAGAAAACTTTGAGAAATTCTGTTGAAAACTATTCCTTTTAGGCAAATTTACAGATAGTATTTTTTTATAAAATGAGACTCTAATCTCATTGTTTTTAACATATCTTAAGTAAGTTTAAGTTATCATCTTTCTCAAAGTGAGGGGGAAGATACAACACTCAACCCTTCTCCCTCTTGCTTGTAACGGCCAACTGAACGATATTTTTGTACTAAAAATAACATAAAGTGAAGTGCCCTTATCTTTGCAGCATGTAGATACAGCCTGTTTAGGTTATTAAACTATTATTATTGACATTATACCTGCATTAAATTTTAAGAGCAGTGTTTTTCTAGTGCAACTAAAATTATCAATTATGCTGTTTTATGCAAGTTTAGACAATTAAAGAATGGTAATTATATCAGAACTGTACATTTTAAACAGCTTTCCATGCAGTTTCATTGCCCTACTTCTGTATTAAAACACCAGCATTGCATTATTTTATTATCTCAATTCTCTAATTTCTTTTTTTTTTAATCCTTTTGTTTAAGTGTTCCTTAAATATTTAATCTGAAAAGAAATTCAGATAAAAATAATGGTATTAGCATAATAACTATGAGAGATAAGTATTTGTTGATTAACAAGTTATTTTACATGAAAATGGAAATAGAAGGCATATCTAAAAATACCTTAGATAGGCCTAATTGTTTGAAATTTTGAATTCTCAAAAGTCAAACTTCACAAATACATTGCAGAAAAATATAAAATTATAATTTAATAAAGTTCAAGATAAACTATAGTTTTTAAGCAAAGACATGGCCTCTTACTTTTATAGGCCTACTTCAAATGTACGAGGATGGACTGAAAAGTAATGCCTCCAAGCTTATAATTTTTGAACCTCTGGTTGTAGGGTAATGAACTTGGTGTCATTTTGTAGGTACACTTTCCAGTCACAAATGCTTCCAAATTTCATTTCATTTCAAATGTTGTACCTGAAACTCTAAGTGGTGTCTTTGGAATATGTTCTTGATGGTAAATTCAGTAGCAGAAATCAACTTTCTAAATGCTGAAATTTGAATGTCAAAGAATTATTTGGTCAAAAATGGTTCAAAAGGATGGTGCAGTCATCAAAAATCTTTACCCTGAATTTTGAAGATTTTTGGCTGTACCGGTAGCCTATAAGAAAAATTGGACCATAAAGAAGACTCAGAATAGAATATGCTTGCCAATTTATTGTTAATTTCCATTATTCACTATAATTGAAAACTAGTGGTTATGATTGAAGCAACCGTGATAAGGAAAAACTAATTTGTTTGAATTAAGTAGCTTGTAGAAGTTTCTGAAACAATTTTTACTGGCTTAATTTTTAAAACAAAATTGATCAGAAGAACATACAGAACAGCATCTGAGTTTAATTAATCACAAATGATGTTCTTAATCTGAGACTGAAGTTTATTCTTCTTACATATGGACAGTGTTATGCAATAACGATCTAAGTGCCATTTTCCCAAAATTGGCTTTTTTACAAAAATGGCATCTTGAATATCATATTTTTCATTTGAAATAAATAACTAAGCTCTATTTCAGTTATTTCCTATAGAAATACTGACATGAAAATCGTCTAAGCGCCATAAAATATATTTTTAGTTTTGCAAAAACCACTTTAGCGGCATCTAAAGATTTGTTTCCATTGAATACACTGTCCGCATGTTTTTTTTATTTTAACAATATGTGATTTGTTTAAGTATTATTAAAGGATCATTTAATTTCTCATTGTATTCCTTAATGTATGAAGAGTGATAAAAATTATCTAAGATAAGGGTGTCTTTGTATAATAATTATTTAATTAATAAAAGTTCCAGCTGACTATCGCTAAGCTGTTTTTCCAAATGGTAGTTTTTGACTTCATGGTTGCTTAGAAAGGTGGCTAACGTTTAACTTTGAACATCGATTCTGGAAAACTTGATTTTGGCACTTAGACGGTTATTGCATAACACCGTCCATTTGAGTTACAGGTACATAGTTCACTGACATGACTTACGGTTTCAGGTACTATATTTGAACTGCTAAACCGAATGAAATGAAACTTGCGAGCTTTTCTAACAGGAAAGTGTACCTACAAAATGACACTAACAGAGGTTCACAAGTTATAAGGTTGGAGGCAGTACTTTTCAGCTCACTCTCATAATATATATGTTATTCTTAGTAAACTTATTATTTAATGATAACAAACACTTATCTTAAAGTTTGAGTTTTACCTGTATTTAAGATTTTAAAACCTTTTTCCCTTTACGCTAATTACACTACATTACAGTGGATGTACTGGTATAAGATTGAAACTTTCTGTTTGTATTTTTGTAACTTCTTTGTTTTACAAAAATGAGACATGAAACAAGCATAGGGTATTAGGGTTTTTGGGAGAGAAAAATGCCTCTTTTGGATCTTTGAGTGCATGAACTATAATCTATAATTTACATAACAAAATACAGGTGTTCTAGCATATTTTTTTTAGTGGAGAGGCAGAGATAAACCTGCGAAGCGGCATCATTGTTGGCGCGAGCGAAGTAAATTTTGAAACATAATAGTGAAAAAACATGTGTTAGACCATTTTTACTGACAGTTCATAAAAATTAGTAATTAAAATGTACAATTACAATGTCTGATTAAAAATAACGGCCATTTTAGTGAATTATAAAGAAAATTAAATGAATAATGTTCTGAACTAACAGGCAGTAGCCTAACAAGAGTTTGGTGACCTAATCTTTCGACCGAAATTTGACAAATATAGGCTCGATCGAAATTTCAGGAATATTGAGTTGACAAATCCAAAAACTATAGGGAAGTATAGCAAAAATTGTCAGAAAATAATTCAAGCTCACATTTTTATTTTCAAGTCGATCAAACGAACTTAATAACGAATATTGAGTTGATAAATCAGATAATGGCACAAGATAGGTACTGCATAGGGATCCATATGTTTATTCGAAGGGCGATTTTATCCTGATTCCAAAAATGTTTCAATTTTTTTTTAAAATTTGAGCTACATCGATCAATATTTCACGAATGCTGAATTGACATATTCAATAACAGCTAGCCTACAGCTAGATTTTGGAAAGTATATAGAAAAAGTTCTAAGAAATATATTATCATGGCACATTTTAATTTTGGAATCCATCGATCGAACTTAATAACGAATATCGTGTCAATAAATCCAATAATGACAATTTAATATATTCATTAACTTCATCATTCGAATTTAAATTTTTTTCTTGATTCCAAAAATGGCTCACTTTCTAAATTAGATCGATATTCAAGGAATATCGAATATATAAATCCGATAATGGTTAGATACAGTCCAAATTTTTTAAATGTTTTCATAAAAACCTTGGCCTATATGGTCACATCTTTATTAACATTTAATTCTACTTCTTTTAAATTGTAACCTAACCTAAGATGGAATAGACCTATTTTATTCCTGTTTTTTTTTTAGAAATTCACAGGTAATATAGAGTTAATGAAAGTTTATAATTTAAATTGTTTGGAAAAGTTATTAAGAGCCCTCCACCTATTATTAAAATTCAGAGAGGATGAGATTTGAATTACTCATCACGTAAGGTCGTATTATAATATTCAAATATAATTTGCGAAAATCCCCCGATTAATAAACAAAATGGCCGCCTGTAGAGACAAAAAGTTCAGTTTGTTTAATGCTAAATATATTTTAACATTGGACAGGAGCTTAAAAACAAATATCATTTTGGATTATACATGTAAAACAACATTCTTCTATCTTTTCATTATGCCATTAATGTATCATGCAAATGATTAAAAAATAATTAAAATCGTCATCACATTTTTTGCCGTAAACATCTACTAAATATTTTATTTGTATACTAATTAAAAAATTTGAAAGATAGAATAAAAACTTCGTGCTGAATTCAATGATACCAAACACTACGTAATTGCAGCATTAAAATAGTATTGTATTTAACATGGGATTCCCTATGCTGAAACTCAACTTTCATTCTGGGTAAAGGAGCCTTAATGATTTTGGCCATAAAATAATGAGTAGAAGGTTTTACCTGGAATCCTGGATTTACTTAACAGAACTGAATGCCAGAAGCAAACATGACAAAATCTTATCATTTAGTTCAATCAAAAATACAAAAAATTAATTTGAAGTCATGAGAAAATTATACAGAATACTGAAACTACAGTCCTACATTCTTAAAGCAGATAAATTTAAAATTCTTTCAATAGTATAGTGTAGGAAACAGATTGCAGTATTACAGCAATAGAAACACGTGTACATTACTGTGTGTGGAAAAGTGTATTTTTATTTAATACTTTGAAAACCAAACCACATTTGTATTGTAGAGTAGAAGAGGAGATATTTCCAATTTGTTTTTCTCTCTTCCAAGCTGAATATCTCCCATGGGTCAATTTATCTCGCACTCCCTTTCTCCCAAATTGCATTACAGTTCTCCCAAAGGATAGAGTCAAGCATCAAATACAGGGATTCGAACCGGAACTGAACCGTAACCGTAAACCGCAAAAAACCGATTGAAATTGCCGGAACCGAACCGGAACTGAACCGTAATTTTTTATTTTTTAGTGAACCCGAACCGGAACCGAACCGTAAAAAATAGCGGTTTTCAATTTGCGGTTCAAGAGTGTGGGAAAGTTTTGTTTTTACATTTGAAGGTCATTTTATTTGACAGGTTCAGTCATGCGTTTTAAACTCAAAAACGAATTGTGGTCTGTGGTGGTTTTTATTTCGTGCTTACTTGATGTAGTTTTATCGGTCTGGCACACGGAAATTATATAGGAAAATGGGGAGGGTGGTTACTAATCCAGTTAGACAATATTTTAAGTACGATGCTGCAACTGATTACTCCCATTGCCAAATCCCTGACTGCAATACTTCAATTAAGGTAGGTTATATTTAAATATTTACATATAATTATTACAATGGGCGTATGCCATGTCTAGTGTATCTATGAGTAGTTGCTTTATAATTATTATATCACTGAGTAAATAAAAAAGGTTTTACTTTAATTAATCAATCTTCATTTAAAAAAAATTGATAAACAGGAAGGTGTGAAAACTTTTTTTACGTCTAAGGTAACCTCTCACTAGTCATATTATACTTGTTTTATTACCTTTCTAAGCAGATGCGGTCTGCAGATTTTAGTGATTAGATCATAATTATTATGATTATATTTCCGATAAAACTCATGGAAAAAAATGATATTTCGTCGAGAGACCTTTAGAGCCATTAGTGAGAATTCAGAATACTAAAATAAAATCATGTAGGGCCTATTATTATTATTATATTTTTTATGAAATTTTTCCGATTTGGGTAATACTCGCACACTACCTTCGGAGCTTCGGTTGGATATGAATTCACTAGTCATGTTTACTGTATATTATTATTATTATCTTTATTATTATTACCGCTATTATTTTATTAGGCTACAGATTTCTAAGAAAAATAATTTTTTATTGAAATTAACATTTAAGGTAGACCCTGTTTAAATTTTAAAGTTTAAAGAATTGAAATTAACCAGATGATAATTTATATTATTATTACTTATTGAATAATTTCCATGAATCAGTGAATAATAATAATTAAAAAAAACAGTAAAATTTCTAAAACGATAATAATATACAAATGTTGTAGTTTAAATTAAATTTTTATTTCACTGAAAACTGTTAAAACTTTAAATACATTACAAATTTTTAAAATATGTTATTTGATTCTTCCTGATTTAGATCGATAGATTAACTGAGTATAATAAACAAGATATAAAATTAACTAGTATATTAAGTAATTAACTTTAACTAATTAATAATGCGCTGTGGATAAATATTATGTAGTTACTACTGTGTAAGTTATGAAATTATTAGTTAATGCTTAACTCATGAACACATGAACTTTTTATTACTAACTGTACTTTTTGCAGTGTGTTTAATTAATTTTATTATTTTATATTTATATTATATTATATAGATAACGTAAAGTGTCATTGTAGTGTAGTAAGAAAACAGCAAAATTTATCAGTCTCTTTGTTTTTCGAAATAAATTTATTTCTTAATCAGTTAGTCAAGTAACAATAATTATGATAATAACGAAAATAAAATAGATAGCTTATTTAAACATTTGTTCTTTGTACAGGGAAACCATGCTGCGAACTTGGAGCGCCACATATCCCGCTTCCACCCAGATGAATTTACAAGTTTGATGAAACTAAAGGATCAAAGTTCGACAAACACAACAACGAAACGTAAATCTGAAGATGCTGATCCTTCCAATGTCGAACCGAAACAGCGAAACCTTCATCAAGTTCTGCCACAAACTTGTCAAGTGCAAATAACCGAAAAAGAAATTATTCAAGGTTGTGTCGATATGGTGACGATTAATGGACGCCCATTTGCAGCTTTACAGGATTCTGGATTTCGAAAAATTTTAGATCCTGTGTTAGCGGCTCTGAATTCGAAAAAAAGATCAACCGGAAAGTTAGTGATTAATTCGGAAAATATTCCTCTTAAAGTTCGTGAAAATGCTGCGAATATTCGAGATCGAATTAAGAAAGAAGTAGAAGGAAAACTAGTATCGTTGAAAGTAGACTGCGCGACTAGACTCGACCGATCTATGATTTGTATTAATTTACAATACGTTTCAAATGGAAAAATAGTTTTAAGAACTCTCGCCATGAAGGAAGTTAAAGAAAAGCACACTGGTGAACACCTTAAAGGAGTAATACTGGAATCTGCTATGGCATATGGGATAGACCAGGAACAAATATTTACAATAACAACTGACAATGGTGCTAACATGTTGCGCTCAATAAAGTTATTTCACCAAAACGAAGTTGAAGATTCGTCTGAAGATGATGAAGATCTTGATGAAATTGAGTCAACTGAGGAATCACAAGACCAAGATGCCGATGAAACTGATGAAGAACCCCTCAGTGACCAGGAAGACGCATCTACAGTCCAGAGTGAGGAAGAGATTTTGCATAAAATAGAGGACAATTTATTTTCGTATGATAAACAGGACTTAATCCTCAGAGGAATTCGGTGCGCGGCGCACACGTTGCAACTTGCTGTTGCAGATGCCTTGAAACAAAATCAAACTACCACCAAGTTAATTTCACGTGCACGAAAAGCAGTAAAAAAATTACGAACACCAACACTTCTTGCCATTTTGAAAAAACTGAAATTAAAAAAGCCTATTCTTGATTGCGCGACACGATGGCATTCGACCTTTGATATGTTAAAAAGACTTTCCGAGTTAAAAGACTTTTGCACTGATATGTCTCAAACTATTCGAGAATTACGTATCACAGAAAACGATTGGGTAAAAATTAATGCTGTAATTATAGCGCTAGAACCGGCTAAAATAGCTACAAAGTCTTTACAAAGTGAACAACTAACACTCGGCGACTTTTACGCAGTGTGGATGCGGTGCCAACTCGAAATTAGAAAGATTGATTCCGACTTAGCTCGTTCATTGGTGGAAATGATGTCGAAACGCGAAAAAAATCTTCTTGAAAATGATGTGTTTATTGCAGCAATTTTTCTGGATCCACGATATCACATAGTGTTAACAGATGAACAAAAGACAAAAGCTAAATTATTTTTAGTTAAAGTGTGGAATAAAGTTAAAGATTTACAAAACAAAAGTGATTCGCCCGATTTAGTTGGAGTCCCAGTTCGTAATGAAGCTTCTGATTCATCCAGCTCTAACCAACAGACTTCCAATGTTAATACGGATGATGAATTAGAACTCCTCTTAAAGAGTAGGGAATCTGCTAAATTACCAGAAGCAGCAGCAACTAACAACGAAGATATATCTCCATTTCTTAATTCATTTTGTGATCATCCACGTGTAGACAAAAATGTTTCAGTTTTGAAATTCTGGCAAGAACAAAAACAAATAAGACCACAGCTGTACCA
>JAQIWE010004631.1:0-10597 GCA_034698565.1 Campodea plusiochaeta
TCTTTTGATTTTAATGTTTTGCATGATAATATGGAGGTAATATCTAATTTATCGCTTATGATGTTACACAATTGCTGAGCTGTTGTTATGGGGTTATATTGTGAGTAATTTTTATTTGATTGTGGTGATATCAGAATCAATATAGGAAAAGGACAGTTTACTTTAGTTTATTTGAGCTAGAACAGTCTTATTCCATGTTGGTTTAAGAATCTCGAGTTTTTAGTATATTTGGATTAATTTAAAAACACATGGCCTGTTTTACAAACCTCGTAACTCCCCAAAATCAAATTTTTGAAAAACATTTTAAGCCAATTCTGTATCTATGCACTGTTATTGACAATGTAAACCTCGTAAGACGTAACTCCTTCAAGAACTTATACGAGGTTTATATAAAATACATTGACAGTTTGAAGTTACGAGTATTGAACAATCTATCGGGCTGAAGTTGAATCAGGATTCATATTCGTCATGGTTGTCCAAAATTCGCAACTTTCACGTATTTTGATGATCTCTTTCTGAATTTTAAGATATTTCAGCGTCCCCACCTGTAACATGATAATGCCCACCAAAAAAGTTCCTCAGACCGCCTATTTTCCACGGAAACCTTGTCCAAAGGGAGAATTTTCACTAAAAAAGCAAAATCTGAGCAAAATAATTTTCTGGACTATGAAAATTGCATACCACTGAGGTTTTTTTAAATACCCGCCTGTAACATATATGATAATGCTTAACAATACAGTGCCTCAGACCGCCCCTGAGACCCATATTTTCCACGGAAATCTTGTCCAAAGGAAAATTTTCACTGAAAAAGCAAAAACGCTGAAACATCTGGAAATTCTGAAAGAGATCATCAAAATAAGTGAAAATTCCGAATTTTGGACAACCATGACGAATATGAATCCTGATCCAACTTCAGCCTGGTAAATAGTCTAATGTAAGTTTCGCAGTTTATCATTGGAGTTACGAGGATTGTGATATACAAATGTACAGATGTGAACATCAAAAGTGCTCATAACTAAATTTAGACAAAAAAATAGAGTTACGAGGTTTGTGAAAATACACCATCCATACCTCATCTGTCCATTAAGCTTGTCAAGCAACTTTTCTTTTATATCCCGGATTTCTCTACGGAATAAAAACGAAATCAAGTACATAAAATTAATAATAACCAAATAAATTTGAAATAAACATGAAAATTCTTACCTGCTCGGTTTCTTCTCTTTTTTCTCCTTTTTGAGCGATTTCTTCTCGTCCGAGATTGGTGTTATCGGCGGTGTTTCTTCCGTTTCTTTATTTGTCTCGCCACTATCTTTACTCTCGTTCGAGAAGTTCGATTTAGTCTCACTCTCTCCGTCACCGATCTCCGAGATAGTCTCGCTCACTGGTTCAGGCATCTCGACCTTCATAACTTATAAGAGAACACTGGGAAAGAGAAATAAATAAATATTATAATATAGGAAAAAATTAATTATTTTCATATTTTAGAAACTTAATTTTCAGTTCGAGTGGCAGAGCTAGCTTGCTGAAAGGCACATCGAATTGACATGCTGTACAACAACATTTAAATGATTTCTTTTGTATCTTATATATAAAAACGTATGTTTTCTTCCAAATTTAAAACGTATACATTATTTTGACATAAGAAAAATACACCAGAACATAAACACAATTGAGTTTTTCTTTAAAATAAATTTCACTCATAACACATAAATATAAAATATCATTTAGGTTCAAATTTTATGTCTTAATTTCATTATACAAATTAGTTCATCATATTAATATATTATTTTGAGGTATTGTGAGTAAATTACGTTATTATAATTTAATTCAAAGGAATTTTGACTAATCTCGCAATATTACTTTAAATATCAGAGGTTATTATATTAAGCTGAATATTAGAGAACCATAGAATTCAACAGACAGGTATTTTGGTACCCTTGGTCCCACAAACGGGGGACTGCCTTCACCTATATAGGAAAGACCGCGGTCGTGCACTCTACCTATCCTTACCACTCTTTCCTATATAGGTGAAGGCAGTTCCTCGTTTGTGGGACCAAGGGTTCCAAAATACCTGTCTGTTGAATCTTATGGTTCTCTAATATTCAGTTTAATATAATAACCTTTGATATTTCAATTAATATTGCGAGATTTGCCAAAATTTCTTTGAATTAAATTATAATAGTGCATCATATATTTATGCAATTCAACTATTATTAAAAAAAAAATTAAATGAACGACTGCAATATTTTACAGCAGACCTATATTAGTTTTTTATATAAATTATTTAAATTCATGAAGATTTAATATAGTCAGAAAATGAATGATATAATAATTTGTCAAGATATAATTTAAGCTTACCAGTAATAATCTATAGCTATGAGCACCACTATATTTTCACGGTGGCTTGTTAAATGTCTAAACCGATACTAAACAAAATATTAAAATCTGTGAAACAAAAGTTTCCTTTATTGATACAATGTGGGCTGTCACAGAGATAATTTATGGCGACCGATAACAGTAATTTAATTTATGCAATCTACAAAAAACGCCCAAAAATACGAATTAAATTGTTATTTAATTATTTATCTGTTATTGTGTTACAATGTTCACAGATTATTATGTAATTTTTAGATAAATAAAATTACTTGTGATGTTTGATTTAGATAAGAAGCAAGTTGGGATCGGGGAAAATAAGTTGGCTTTATTATTTTAAATTAAATTATTTGAAGCTTTGCAAAGGAATATATATTATAAATTTAGTCAGTTAAACATTCCATTTATAATATTCCTTTGCAAAGCTTCTTATAATTTAATTTAAAATCATATTACTCACAGTCGACGCTGTTAAGAAGTAAATAGTTTAATGTCATTTAGTATGTAAATTTGATTGCTTCTGTTTGGTGAGTAACTATTATGTAAAATTAAGAATGATAATTTTTTTTCGGATTCAATAGCTGAGTTGGTAGAGCACGGTCCTGGATAGACCGAGGTCGTGGGTTCGAATCCCACTTGAGCCGAAATTTTTCTTGTTCTTAATTTATTTTTCCAATGCAAAGTAGTCTGTTAAAAACATTTCATTTGTAATATTCCTTTTCAAAGCTTCTAATAATTTAATTTAAAATAATACTTCTTAATTACCAGCAATAAGAATTTTTATTATTAGAATTAGGCCTAGCTCATCAAAATTTCTCGTATTAGTCTCTCAATATATTTATTTGCAGCTGTTTTAACCTAAACTGAATTTTAAGTAACTGGAAAACCATTCTGCTGTTGAAAATAAAAGTGGCTGAGAGCCAATTTTGAGAGCTGTCATCATAAAAAGGGGAAAAAGAAAAATGTTCCTCTTGTTGTCTATAGGGAGCACAGGGGCGGTGAAACTGACCACATTTGCATCTTTTAAATGACAAATAAAAGAGTTAATATGGAATAGAGGTAGTGATATTTTAGCTTTTTACATGAAGAAGAGGGAAATGATACAGTAATATATGAGATTGTGAAAAAACAAAAAGAACATAGCTGAATATACAAACAATGAAACGTGAATATTGGTTGACTGGTCAAGGTAGATGATGACCCTAAAGATGAATTTTAAAATTTAAAACCCGGGTCGTCATGTGAAAATAAATTACGAAAAGAACACTAAGGCCGATGTTTAGTCTACAATTACTTTATAAAATTAATAATCTCTCGAAATTTTATTTATATTTATATCCAGTTTTATTAAAGGGACACATTATAACATGATATTAGTCTTCTTGATATAAATACCTCATATTATTTTTCTTACCTTCCAAAAATCTCCGATTTTGGAGATATTCACCTTAGTAAATGCGGTAAAACAAGCTGTCAGGTAGCGGAGCAAGCGTGGACGAAAACGAGACAACTATTGATGTGTGAATAAAATGATTAATTTGTATTATTGTTAAGTAAATTTTGTTACTTCTTCATAAATATGCACTGATATGTGTTTTTCAGTGACTAACTTGCATATATTCGCAAGGTAGCGAAGATAAGAAGTTCGATTTGTGCTACCTTGGAGAATTTCTATCCGGCAACTTCCATAAATAGAAATATCTTTTGATCCGTTAGGTCAAAAAATGACAGTTTTTTTTTAAATGTATTTTAATAATTTAAAGCACATCAAGAAAATTACAGAAAACGGAAAATTCATTAGGTGCAGGTAACCCTTTAAACATTCCATAATGACATTATTTTTCAGATCTATAATTATATTTAAAAAAAAACAAGATTGAGACAATAATCTCCACAAAATACAAATACCCATTTTCTGAAATAACTCCAAAATCTCTGTCTATCCTCTAAAACTGCCACGTGTGTCCGGAACACTATATAACCCAGACTCTAAATACCACTTCTATACTAGATATATCCATTTTATATACTATAGACATCTATCGATTATTATCTCAAACGCACTACTTCTATATAAATCTCCACAAGAAATCTGATCTGTGTACAAGCCTTAATTGAGACTTAATGGAAAAGACGAAAAAAAGGAGAAGGGAAAAAAAGGAAAAGATAGAATAAAAGAAAAGGACATCACTTGAGGGTTGCCACGAACAGTCGCAAGGGTTGAAAGTTGTTTACTCTTAGAAAGATAAAAAAAATCTGTTTGTTACTAAATATTTTTTTTCTGATAATAATAATTGTCCATGTTTTAGAAAAGAAGAGTAATCTACAATTTAAGGTGGTTTATTAATTTTTAATGCTGAAGTGAGAAATTTGAAAGATGTGGGAATTGAACCAGAAGTATGCATTTCATTCCGAATCCAATGACCGCCTTGACAACTCAGTCAATCAGCTTCACCGTTAATCTCCATGTTTTGAAAAAGTTATATTTATATCCATTCTACGTTATAAACTTCTAATAATCTATTATGTTTGTTACCAAAGTTAATTAAACATTATTTACAATATGAATATTAGCTTTCACGATTTCCTGCATTTTTTAAAAAAATATTGGACTTATTGGTATCATTGGAAGCGGAATAAAAAGAACTTTCTTTTGAGTTATATGTCCAAAATTACGAATCTTTTGAAATTAACCCAGGGGTGTATCACTTTGGAAATTTTAGTAATATTTGGAAGTCTCCACAATTCTTAGGAAATCTCGAAATTTTTTGGAAGTATCAAAGGAAATCATCGGATATCTTTAGAAATATTTCGAAATTTTAGAAATACTCAGAAATCTTTGGAAATTATTGGAAATCTCACTGAAAACTTTAGATATCTTCGTAAATCTTTGGAAATCTCAGGACTCTTTAGATTTTTTTTTTTGAGATTTCCAGAGGTGGTCAAATGTTTCAAGAGTGACAAGTCACCCCACGAGATAACAAAGTTCTATCGGATGCATAAGCATTCAGATTACATCAGCATGAAAGTTTTTAATACTGTAGAACTAGAGATGTTTTCGTAACTTTCACGAGAAAAACAAACCATCTGGAATAATTTATATTGTTGTTATTTGTTCTTGAACTGATATTAACGAACGTAAATAATGTCTAAGCTGAAAAGTTGGTTTTAATAGTCATTAGAATTCTTCTTGAAGCTATTTCGTAAAGTTTATAGAAAAAAAAATCGCTTTTAGTTTTTCTTTATTAACTCGACTCGACATGATTTCCATAGAGCATGAACACTAAAAAACATTGAAAATCGAAACTGTATATTATAATTGTAATTATTTAAAGGGTTATTTGCAGATAATGAATTTCCGGTTTTCTGTGATTTTCTTGTACCTTATATTATTAAACAAAAAGTTTGACATTTTTTGACCCAACGGATTAAGAGATATTTCTGCTTATATAGACGATAGATTTTTCACAAGGTAGCACAAATATTCCTGCTTAATTTCGCTGCCTTGCGAAAATATGCAAATTATTGAGACGAAACACATATATCAGAAAACATATCTATTGAGTAGTAGCAAAACCAACTTAAAAATATTGCAAATTAATCATTTTATTCACATATCAGCATTTGTCTTGCTTTGGGTCACGTTTGCTCCGTTACCTTACAGCTTATTTTCTTGCATTTTCTAAGGTGAATATCTCTACAACCGATGATTTTGGGAGGTAAGAAAAGTAATATGAGTAATTTATATCAAGAGGACTAATATTATGTTATAATATCAGAAAAGTCAATTTAGCTGCAAGTAACTTTTTAAATTTGAGTTTACAGATGTATTTTTTTTTCATATAATTATCCAGTAAACACAGTCATGAGTATTTCTGAAAATAATACCGCAATACTGCTATGGTTAGAAACACAAAATCACAAATCTAATTACATTTTTTTTATCCATGATAACCCTATCATCCTAGAGCTATCAATATGTCCTACGCATACCGGAAATCAAATAAACTTCATAAATCGAATATCCGGTTTTCCTTGGACAAATATTTTCGAAAATTAGCGTCCAATTCTGTCTTCGATATTGAATTTTCTTACTGCGATCTATTTCATTAGAAAAAGAACGCCATATTTTTTGGTGATGTATGAATGAGAAAATAACGAGACTTATTGAATACTTTTTTGTGTAGGAAATTCCTTCGCAATCAAGGAACCCATTCTTTAAGATTTCGATGTGACTAGGATTTTTTTCCCCTTTTTTTCTTGGAAGGATTCTTTCTGCATTGTTGAGCCTGTGTATGTGAGAGCGAAATTCTTCTTGGAAACTTTTCTTCTTTTTTTCTGCTAGATTCTGATATTGGACATGTATGTATAGATATAGTTATATGTAAGAAAGATGGTTACAGTATAGTCAATTGAAAAGGAATTAAATTTATCTTTCGTGGAAAAGTGAGGTTGGAATGCATGCATCAGGTGTATAACTGCATCATGAAATTGAAATACAGTAGAATATGTTATATCATAACGTGTTTTTAATTTTCCCTTAAGGTGTTTGGGAAGCTAGAAGTTTCCGAAATTTGAAATATTAATAAAAAAACTGTACAATAACAGGTAACCCTTATGACTGAATATTATATTGACCATACAAGCAATCCATTTTATCTCGCCTTTTTTCATAGTCAACAGTGACCCATGTGAAGGTCAGTAAATACGATTGAAAGTTTTTTCGTAATTATTCCATAACTTCGTTATTTATGAATATATTTGACTGATTTTTCTTTCAATGTATAGGGAACTGAAAGTTCTATGCCATCTCTACCTTCAATTTCAAGATAATTTTAAACTTCGGCGTAAAAAAAATTAAATGAATTGACTGAAAAAAGCGTTCTGGAAAACCAATCATTAAAAATAATTGGGTTACGATAATTGAGATTTCCGTTTACAGACGGCATAGAAATCTTGCATGCGCTTCAATTTGCTTCGCGATATACACGCCGCCACACAGGCTAGCTTCAATTAGTGAAAGAATTAAGTAAATATCTGCAATAGCCTTCGAGAAATGAATTAATTACGTATAATGGGAATCTCTATACCTGTCTCCAGATACCGAACGGCCTTAAGAAAACATATCAATAAGAAAATCTATATAATAACAATAACAAATAAGTCTGCAGTAGGATTATAACAGACGCGTCGACATATCATTACATTTAAGAAAAATGAAATGAAAGGGTTCATTTAGGTCTACTAGATCTTATAGAACACTAGATCCTACTGTTAGATCAGTAATGAATAACTGAATCCGATCTCGAACTATTTAACAGAGTTCATGACGGCAGGCATCATAATTTACATTTATTTGAAATTATTATATGCAGGATGGGACAAAAAATACCAAGTTCATTGGCCTGTCTCCAGGTCTGTTGTATTTTCTATTACTTCCTCAAACCTTACTCAACATTGGCAGCACATAACCACCAACAATAATATCAGAATTCAAACAACGTTGAACGTTTATTGTTGACGGTGAAAAAAAAAAGGAACGTAACAAGTGTTATTTTTGAGGTGGGAATGTTCCATCAGCAAAGATCTTGAGATAGATAGATTATTGGATCAAAGTTACTCAGTTTACACTCAATAGAAATTTTATTAAGAAATTTTAAAGATAGAAGGGGAGAAATTCTCCAGAACATAGAGATTTCATAGTTTTTTATGTAATTTATGTTTGTTTCTTTACTGTAGTTTTAAGGCTCCTTCTCCCAGAATGAAAATTGAGTTTCAGCATGGGGAATTCCATGTTAAATCCAATACTATTTTAATGCTACCTTTTTAAAGCAATTATGAAGTGTTTGGTATCGTTGGATTCACGATGAAGTTTTTTATTCTTATATCTTTCCATATTTTTAATTAGTATTAAAATAAAATATTTATTAAATGGTTTACGGCAAAAAACGTGATGACGAATCATGGGCATGATACATTAATGACATAATGAAAAGATATAGACGAATGTTGTTTTACATGTATAATCCAAAATGATATTTGTTTTTAAGCTTCTGTCAGTTGTTAATTTATAATAAGTATTAAACAAACTGAACTTTTTGTCTCTACAGACGGCCCTTTTGTTTATTAATTGGGGGATTTTTTACAAATATATTTGAATATTATCAGAAACGAATGCAATCCAAAATGAAAATAACGCTTTGCGACCTTACTTGGTGAGTATTACACATTTCATATTTCGGTCTCTCTGAATTTTAATTTTAGGTGGAGGGCAGGAGGACTCTTAATATAAGATTAACTTACTCCAATGTTTCATTTCATTTGACACTATTTGCCAAAATTTTCTCAATGATGTTTTGTTCCTCTGTATCAAACGACTCACAAATTTCATTATGACCTGACTATAAAACAGTTCAAAAACATTGTTGGAAATGCCACAGGTGAGACGATAGCGTCATAACTTTTCGTAAACATTTAGAAACTTTAGATATACTGTTGTGTTTACTGGTAGGCCATAAGCGCCATAATTATATACTGATATAAAGTGTTTTTGTTTGAACTGAAGGTTACATTCGCAGTAGCAAAATAATATATATATAAAAATTATCATAAAATTTCTACAATGAATGAATCAATAATTATGCATTTTGACTCTGTTTATGAATGGTAGACTTCAGAGAGAACTTAATGTTTCACACCGAGAACTGAGTTTTTTATTGGCTTCCTCAATAAGTTAATTTTATCATTCAGTGGTTACATTTCTTTCGTCGCTATTACTTATTTTTTCCATTGATTTCTGAAAAGGAAAACAATGGAACTAAAATTTGTCAACTCAAGGAAACTATGGTTCGAGACTTCGAGTTGATTCCAGGTAGAAAAAGTTAAAAGTAGACACGTTCGCTTTTATATAACATTTCTGAATAAAAATTATGGTATGTTATAAATTTAATAAACGACATATTTGCCTGTATTTCCGATAAACCCCGCCCAAATCCAACCAAACTTCCGCCCCTTCTTCTTTTTTCCGCCACCACAAAACTCCAAACTCACGCAAAGCAGCATAGAGAAAGTGACAATAATTTCTGAGTTGAAAAATGAGAAAATAAAGGATAGCGTCTTTGTGAAGTCGATATCGTCTTGGTGTATTCAATCCACGTTATTGTCACCACGTCTTTTCCAAGTTATTACTTAACACCCCCTACCCCCCCTCCACCCTACCCCCCCCCCACCTCCTCTCCTTTTTTGACAGAGATTTATACTTCGAGGAGAAGATTGCCAATAAATACAACGGAGCCTGTTTATGTATATATATCGTAGCGCCGGTCGGTATAGTGTAGTGGCTTTATACTGTTATATAGCAGGGGGGGGGGGGAGGATGTTTTAATTTAAACGATTTTATAGATTCTTCCCCTTTTTCTACTAAAGGTTGCCAGAGTGCTTGGGAAAAGTTGGGGGAAGTTTTTGAAATGGGTAGATGAGGGATTGGAAGGTAGTTTGCTACGAAGAGAAGTTTATGGTACAATTATAATTATAGGGTTCCTACAAGACTAGCCGAGACCGAGACTGGAATTTTTTTAACGAGACGAGACCGAGACTGACATTTCCTAACGAGACGAGACCGAGACGAAATCAATCAGGTAATTATATACTATCTAGAAGTGGGAAAATACCAACTCTTTATGATGCAGGTTTATTTTTAAAATTACTTTCGGGATGCAGATTATTTATTTTTCAAGTAAATATTTGACTTGTATAAGTACCACACTATTGCAACAGCTGGCGGGATCCACGAGATAATCCCCCGGTCGCCTACACTATAATTAAATGGGAGGTAACACTTATTCTATTACTAGTTACCAAAACACAAGTGTATATGACAAGCTCCATATATTTCCAAAGGTTACATTAATTAAATGTAGAATAATATTAACATGAATCCTTATTTATACAATGTCTATCTTTACAGGTTTCTCCGTCCCAGGAGAGTGGAATCGTCCCCACGGAAGAGGGGGATTAGCGACGAGTATTGGGGTCACCTGCTCCTGCAGTGTGACCTCTAGGTAAGTATTCCTTTTCAGGTACGCGGTGGAAGAAGATCTTCGGCACACGCAACAGAGGTGGACCGCGGGCGGCACTTATGAGTTACGCTCGGATGGACTGCGAAACGGTAAGTATGCAATAAGGTTACCCGAACTGGGGGAATGTATTGGGGGGCAAGTAAACA
>JAQIWE010004632.1:0-10596 GCA_034698565.1 Campodea plusiochaeta
CATCTCTGATTGGTCTAAAAACGTCAAAATAGTTGATCGATACCATCAGTAGATAATCAGAATCATCAATTCAAAGAAAGAATGATTTGCTTATATATAAGGCAAAACAACTATGAACGAATTGGTATTTAGTTATTTACGTATAAGTACGGCAATACACTACAGGTAGAGAATAAATTCACGTATTTATACGGCAATACAGGTACGACTTGAAGGGTTAAAATAAAAATGAAATCAAAGAAACATTTTTACAATAGAACTATTACTATCACAGTAGGCCTATATTTATGCTGTTACAGATGCATTTCATATTGATTTTAAACAGGAAAATGAAACTTCCGGAATTTGTAATAGACCTACTTTACATTATTACACTATCATTGTTTGATTAGACCCAACAAAAAAAGTAAAAAATAAAGAGAATCATTTCTTTTCTTTTTTCTAAAACTAATTTATTCCCAAAAGTTCAAACTTTTCTCTCGGGAACCATTGTAGTGTAACAGAATACAGAAATTAATCTTAAAAAACTTTATAAATGACACACAACTGTAGATAAAGATTAAGGGACTACAAGGATAATCGAGACCCCCGAACTTGTTGGTGTGCACCAACTTAATAAAACTATAAGGTTATTAGGTTTGGTCAGGTTAGGTTAGGTTTAGTCAGGGTAGGTTTTGGGGGGCTCGATTATCATTGTACTCCCAAGACTAATTGTGCGGAAAATAATTTCATTAAAAATTTCAAAAAACCCTAATGAAATAAACCATACCTTAGTTCCAGGCATATCAGCTTCCTCAACATATTTATCCTCATCTTTTTCTGAGTCTGTATCACTCATATCGTCAGGATTTCCTTCGTTTCCACCTTTCTGTAGTTTATCAGCTTTCAACTGACGTTTCGCCTCCTCCACTTTCTGGAATTCCTCTACGATCGCTCCGTGTTCACTTGGATCGTAACCGTTCCAACGATCACGTTTGCCTTCGTAGTCGAGGTCGAGATTCGGTTGGGAGAATTCGTCTGGTGCTATGCTGGCACCTAGGATGAGAAACGAGATGGTTTTGAGTAGTTTTTTTGGGATTTAGAAGCTTTTGCTTAATGGATATTATATAAGGTTTTTAGTTATAGGTCTAAATTGATTTTAATACTCAATTTCAAACAATAAAGAATGTTAACAATTAACGACATTAATTTCTGAAGAATATGAGCTATACTAATAAATTGGTAAGATAGTCAAAGACTGGCAGATCTCACATGATTAATGTAAATATCAACTGAAAATATACTACACTGAATATTTGAGGAATTTAGGCTAAACAGTAGGTGGTTTATCAAGGGTACTAAACCACCTGCTGTTTAGCCTAAATTCCTCTAATACCGGTATTTCAGTATAGTATATTTTCATTTGATATTTACATTAATCATGATTGTGAGATTTGCCAGTCTTTGACTTTCTTACCAATTTAAATAAAGAATGTAATTTTTATAAAGTAGCAGAATAGGCCTATATTATTAATTGCAATGTTTCAATTTCCTTTCGTTTCCTTTTTTTACATAATTAGGCTATAGGGCCTATGCTATAAAACTGTTTTAAAATATCTTCAACGTGTAACAAATTTCCACTGAAACCTTTTAAATTTTTTATAATGGTTTAAAACTGAAAAAAAAGGCTTCTCTGAACAATAATGCTTTTGACATAAAACTGTAGAATTATCAAATCTTGCTCAGAGATTCAAAAAGTGTCACAGGCCTTTTGTGAACATGGCCAAACTACTTAGATTTGTCTTTTAAGTCGTTAGTTTACTGCTGATTAACATTTACAAATTTAGGCCTGTCATTATTATCAGTTAGTCAGTTACCTGTAAACCTTGCTCCGATTTTCCTGGGCCGTTCCAAGCAATCCTTCTTTATGTGCGTCATAGCTCCACAATTCTCACATGCTCCTTTCCTATACTTAGTTGCAACCTTATTTATATCAACGCCACGACTATACCATTCCTCGATCTTAGAAAACGTCTTCTGCTTATCGGGTTGAGGGCGCTGATGTTTCAAAGTGGGACCCCCTGCTCCGAAGTACCATGGCGCACCGGAAATATACTGTGGAATGTGAGGGTTAATGTCCCGACCTTCTTCATCGACGGCTGCAGGGGCTGTTCCAGCTTTTCGGGCCTCTTCAAGCTCTTTGGCTTTTCTCCAGTCTTCCCGACTTTTCTTTTGGTCACCTTCCCCCTCTGTCGAATCCTGGTCGTCATATTTACGACGGATGATTTGCGACACTGGTATAGACTGTGTCGAAGCCATTCGAAATGGTTTAACTCACCTTACTGTTTTTAATTAAGCATTTAATGTTCACTTTTTAACAAACGTAAATTTTTCACTTTGCTCAGTAAGTCGCCATTTTTAAATCTGAACAACATCACTTCCCTACCCTTTGGAACTGGAAAATCATCTCAAAAAGAGAACCGATGAGAAAAATGTGAAGTTGTGAACGTAAAGAAAATTTCAGAAATATTGATTAACCAATAAAAATATTGAAAAAAAAATCTGTTAGATTATATTACACGAGTATGAATACAGTTTTTTCAATTTGAACCATTTAGAACAAAGTAATAATGATTTGTGGTATCTTTTCGACATATCTGAATGAATATTTGCAACTTTTTGCTAATCTTTGGCATTATAACCAAAATTTAATAGTTATAACTCACATTCTGCATAAAATGTGGAGACACAAGGCTGTCTACATTCTGCATATAATTATACTGCATTCATTTTTTTTTTAATTAAGAAGAGTTTCCAAAGCAATAAAGCAATGTATTTGTAACATTATTTTATTCCACAAATATTTTATTGACGATTTTAGATTCATTATATTATACAACGATGTTGAGAACCAAATACTGGTTAAAAAAAACACAAAATAAAAATATACAACATTTATTACAAATCATAATTCCAAATATACACAAGAAATCAATAATCAGCTGCATTCGACGCAAGATAATCCCTCCGTCCGACATTTGAGGCCTGTTTATTCTGAAGAGCTTCCAATTTGGGACAATCAGTGATCCTATGACCAAGCCCACCACAGTAACTACAGCCCCTCTCATCCCCAAGGTCCAAATATTTCTCATTCTCTGATTGGAGGGCTGCAAGAAAAGGCGGAACTTTCTGTTTCGCTTCTATTAGGAGATGTTTCAAGTCGAGTAGTACTGATTCGTCGTTTGCTTTGTTTATGAAGGTTGTGGCCAGGCCGGTTTTGCCCGAGCGGCCAGTACGACCAATACGATGCACTGTGGGAAAGAGAAGAGAAATATTGTCAGAAGAAAATTGTGAACTAAATTATTTTCTTACATTTACGCTTAATTTTAAATCAGTACTAAAGTTCAACCACAGTTTAAAAGGTCCCTTAAATAACTGAATTCCAGTAAACTATTTTTTTTAGAATACCTACAGTCCTTTTTTTTTCATAATGATCTTTTATTTCTTTCATTGAATTACAATAATAAGATATTGTCCCACCAAACATTAGAAGTTTATCGGTAGGTTCATTTCTCGTAAATCTTAAGAAAAATCACTCTAAATTTGTACAACACTAAAAAATAATAATAACTAAATATGTCCTATTGACTTAATATTGCTTGTTTTGAACATAATATTGCAAAAACAATTCAATTTTGTTACATCAGGCTATTTTATTGATGAAATTAATTATAAAAAAGTATAAAAATAAATCACTCACACATCACATTCACACGTTTTGTACATAATTCTACCTCACTCACAATCTCACACTTATGAAGTGGTCATCCTCATCTACGGAACAGATTTCTTATGACTATTATTATACAGTGGTTTAACCTCTATCCCCTAGCAGTTGACAAACAATTTTTTAACTCAAATATTGAATACTGTTCGTTTTAAATAATGTATATTTTGAATAATTTGATTCGTGACCTACAGGTATTTGCAATTATCATTGAATGCTTATTTTAATAAATGTTGCTGTAATAAGGTATATTATGATTCCATTTTCTTGCTATCTTTTCATAGGTTTTGTTCAAGAAAATTATTCTTCGATTTTATAAAAAGAATTAAAAATCAGCGTTAAAGTTTTTCTATGTTGGATTTATTATTTTAAATCAGTAAATAAATCCAACAAAAAAGAACTTTCAGGCGGATTTTTAATTCATCTTATAAAGCAGTTCTTCTGGTTCATCCAAAATTAATTGTAATATTCAATTTTAGTTTACTCTTTGATTGATAACAGACAAAAATATTTGCATTATGCTTGATAAAACCACATATATCATATAACAATGTATAATAATAAAACAATGAAAAAAACATTTAAACATTTTTTTTTTAAGAACAATAAAAAATTTTCGGCTCAAGTGGGACTCGAACCGACGACCTCGGTCTATCCAGGACCGTGCTCTACCAACTGAGCTATTGAATCCGATTAATTTTTCTCATTCTTAATTTACATAATAGGCTAGTTACTTGTTACTTGAGCCGAATTTTTTCTTGTTCTTAATTTATTTTTCCAATGTAAAGTAGTCAGTTAAAACATTTCATTTAAATACAGTCCTTTCCGAAGCTTCTAATAATTTAACTTCTAAATACAATTCAAAACGGGCACTGTTCTAACATCTAAGAGTCTCTAAGTAGACCGAACATTAAAAATAAAGATGAGAAATTGGAATGCACCGAAGAACGTTAATTTAACTTTTGCAACTGTAAAATTAATAATAATTATAGATTCCCAAATCCCAATACCGTTATCATTACCTTTATACATGAATGAACTAAACAAAAATTAAAATAAACAACCCATTCATGAATGAAAGTAAAATTAAGAATTAAAATACGCAGCAGTACGGTACTTATCCTCAAAGGTCATTCATCTGAAAATAGTGAAAGTGATTTTTGTAAACCACCTGCTGTTTACTCCAAAGGAATTTTTGAAGGAATGACAAAAAAGTGGTTCCGCGTAAACTTTGACATTTAAATACGCGATAATGAGAAACTTTATCATTATATCAATGGAAAGTTGTTTACTATTTACGCATTCATATTGTGTAACGGAAGATTTATTAAAGGGTTACTTGCAGATAATGATTTTCCCGTTTTCAGTGATTTTCTTGTACCTTATATTACTTAAGAATTTTTACAAAAAGTTTGACGTTCTTTGACCCAACGGATCAAGAGATATTTCTGTTTATATAGTCGATAGATTTTTCACAAGGCAGCACAAATAGACCTGCTTAATTTCGCTGCATTGTGAAAATAGGCCTATGTAAATTATTCGCTGAAAAACATATCAGAATACATACTAAGTAGTAGCAAAACCGACTTAAAAATAATGCAAATTAATCATTTTATTCATATATGAGCAGTTGTCTTGTTTTGGGTCACGCTTGCTCCGCTACCTTGCAGCTTACTTTCTTGCATTTTCTAAGGTGAATATCTCCACAACCGATGATTTTTGTGAGGTAAGAAAAATAATATGAGTTATTTATATCAAGAAGAGTAATATTTTGTTATAATATCAGAAAAGTCAATTTAGCTGCTTAATAAATAATCATCAAGGTTTCTTTCATTGATATTTCAGTTGTTGATTTTCGTGCGAATGACTTTGTTTTCTATTTTCAATTTTTCATACATATTTTTTTATATTGTTCTACAATTATTATCCTCAATGAGAGATGATATCAATTTATAAGAAAAAGGATTTTTATTGTTTCTTTTAATGAATGAAAGGTCAGTTTTTTGCGAAATTTTTCTGCTTCGTCATTGTGCATGGGATTTCAAGAAAATGCATTTTTTCTGTTATTTTTGCACGGTTAATTAATTTTCTTTTAAGTAACATTTTTAAAGAAAAAAAAATCATTGTTATTTGTTTGATTTTGAACAGTTGAATAAGTGTTACGGTATTGCCAAAGATTGGTTACGGTTAAATTTCATTCATGAAATGGTTTGTGAATGGATACAATAACGTTTTGGAATTTTAGAGTGTTTTAATAACAAGATTGTAATCAGATGTTTTTTTTTTTGCTTTGACTCTTTCAGTCATCTATTTCGCTGAAACGTTGCCTATGGTGCATTAATTTTAGTGTTCCTATCGATGCGATAGAAATATATTCGATATCGATATATCGTCTCGATATTCGATACGATATTTGAAATGTCGTTATTGATATATAGCTGTCGATACGATATATCGATATCGTAGGAACTATAGGGTTCTTTGCGATACGATAGAAATGTCGTCGATATCGATATATCGTCTCGATACGATATTTGACTTTTCCATAATGATATTTGAAATGTCGATATCGATATTTGGCTGTCGATACGATATATCGATATCGTAGGAACACTAATTAATTTTAAACGTTAAAATGTAATTATGACATCAGAAATTAATGTAAATAGGTTAATATTGTTCTGTCTCATACATAGAGCTTTAAATTACAAATTAAGTCACTGAAAGAAAGGATGAAGAGATATATAATTATAAAATTAGCCTAATAATATAACAAATTATGTCACAGCGGTAGCAGACTGTGTGAAGAAAAAAGGGGACAATGAACATTACTTTTTTTAGATGACATTTTGTAATATAACACAGTGGCAAAACTCTTTTATAATATTTGACACTCCGAGAATTTTCTTTCTACATGCGAGACAACCATTGAAATCATAACTATTTTATTTTAATATTTTTATTGCAATAAAAAGGTCCATGTAGTGTAATATTTCTTTGTCCTTTTCTGAAGATGCTGTTCTTATTGTGATTAGCTTTCTCTTCCTTTAAGATGACTACCACCCCCCCCCCTTCCTCCCCATTTTAGAGAGGAGGGATTGGGGGGATAAAATAAATCATGCTGCAGACAAACATAGGGAAAACACGGAAATAACACTAATGTTACGTCATAATAAACAGAGTTGTAAATAATAATACAATAAGATGGGTTGGGCTTTCATGTGAAATATGCTGTTTAGCAAAATAAATTATGGGTTTTCTTTTCTTAATTTATACTATCATTGTATGATACTTATATAGACCTACTTTTATTCTTATTCGGGATATTTCCGAGATGTCGTATTTTCATTAGCTTTCAATATAGACATTTTTGACTTATTCTGTAAGTAATAGATTGACCAAATCGTTTAATGAGTTACTTGCAGCTAAATTTAATTTTCTGATATTATAGATAGATATATGTTTTTTTTAGCGAATAATTTGCATATTTTCGTAAGGCACCGAAATTAAGCAGATCGATTTGTGCTACCTTGTGAAAAATTTATCGATTATATAAACAGAAATATCTCATGATCCGTTGGGTAAAAAATGTCAAATTTTTTTCAAAAATTCTTTAATAGCCTAATATAAGGTACAAGAAAATCACAGAAAACCGGAAATTCATTATCTGCAGGTATAACTCTTTAATATTTGTAATGAGAAAGATAATTATGTTTACAACTTAACTTACTCTTGAAAAATAATTATGTCAGAAAAATAATTATGTCAACGGAGAAAATGGAACAATATTCAAAATAAATACACCAAAGGCGAGAGTAAAACGCCCATATTACAAATAAAAAGGTTATCATATCATATGTGGTAAAATAATATATTTTTAGTATGTGTTACTGATATTTAAAAATTATAACATAACATAATTTCATACTTAGCAGCACATCATAATTATAAAAATTGGATGGAGGGAGAGAATTAAAGTCTTTTGTTATTAAAAAAATTAGGTCTATTGATGTATAAAATCTCAGGATGATCTGTTTAAAATTATATTTTATAGTCAAAGAAAATGTAAGTGAAGTTGGACTTCACAAAGAGAAGGTAGTATTTTAATTCCCGAACAAGCTTTAATTTTTTTTTCTTGCATATTTTCACTTTGTTTTTATTTCCCACCGTAGTATAGTTGGAAGTAGTTTTTCTCATGATTTTATTATTCCCCTCATCACGCAACAAACAACTAAATAATAATAAGTTCGATTGTTGCTATAGAAGCCAGCACGAGTTCGATGTTCCAATTGACGAGTGTGAGGAAGGCGTTAACCTAGGACAGCAACATTTTTTCCATGTTCTATTGTCTATAAAAACGTTTAGATTTTTTTGGGGCTGCACATTGGCGAAATGCTTGTCAGACGTAAAAATATTGACATTTATTTTAAAGAAGCAGATACGGTACTTTGAGCAGCTCTTCTAGTTAGAAAGTATGTTGTAAAATATTTGCTGCTTTCTGATTTAATTATAATGGTAGTCCTACCGTTTCTACGATAAATTATCATATTATTTATTTGCATATATCCTTTGGAAATTTTGGTATTAGCCAAAATTCGGCCTAATGCTTACCAGGGACTACTGGTATTTATAACCATAATTAACTTATACAGGGTGTTCCATAATTATGTTACCACTTTTCACTGTTTTTCAATTTACTCCCGTTATTGGTGTTGCTGACATAAAAAACTCAAATGGGACCTAAGGTTTAAAAAATAAATCTCATCCAATAGTCATTTCAGAATTTTTATGTTCTCAACCATTGTTGCTACAGCGTTGCCAACTTTATTATTTGAATAGGGAATCACTGTTGACACAATGATAAAAGTTGTAGGAAATTTTCTGCTGATTCCAAATAATAGGTTATTTGTATGTTTATTCCACCCTAAATACATTTTTATTTGTCAAATGTTAACATGTAAATTTCAAAATTTGGCAATATAAAAGTGTTGAAAGGGGTCCATAAGCTCAATTCTTCATTTTTTCTGTAATTTACATGTTAACATTTGACAAATAAAAATGGGTTTAGGGTGGAATAAACACAAAAATGACCTATTATTTGGATGCAGAAAATTTCCTACAACTTTTGTCATAGAATCATCAGTGATTCCCTATTCAAATAACAAAGTTGGTAACACTGTAGAAACAACGGTTGAGAAAATCAAAATTCTGAGATGGCTATCTTGTAGCATTTATTTTTTAAACCTTAGGTCCCATTTGAGTTTTTTATGTCAGTTGTACCAAAAACGAGTAAATTGAAAAATAGTGAAAAGTGGATGGTAACATAATAATTATGGAACACCCTGTATTATATACGTGTATATAAAGAGTTAATTGTTCTCACTATTGTTTTTGTAAACTAAAACCTAATATTTGATGGTACTTGGTGAAGATTTAAATTTACTAATTTAAAAATTTCAATAATACTTATAATTGGAAAATATATCGCTGCCGTGTTTATATCTATTCAATCTCATGCTCATATAAAGTACAATCTCGTCAAAAATCGTGTATCCTAAATTCCAGCACTTTTACGTTAAAAGTGTAATTTAATTTTCCGCTTAATTAAAAGAAGAAGCAAAATGAGGAGAAAAAGAAAGTCTAGAAAAAAAAACTCCTCAACAACCTTGCAGTAATGAAGTTAATTACAATATTTTTCACCATCTCAGAAAACATGCTATGTATTACTTATTAGTATAGTCTTAGAGATGCACCCAGTCATCTTCAGCAGGTCGTTGACCTTAATTTATTGACTGAATAATGATTGATGTGTTGGTCCTCTAATCAATCTGGAAGACCACTATTATAATTACAGCAGCAGGTCAACCGAGGGGTATGCGCACGCGAATAAAAATATGTTGTTTCGGGTTTCGCTTGATTTCGATTAGTTTCATTTTTGTTCTGATGGCATCAAATTTTTGTTGAAGCGAAATCAAAATAAATCATCTCAAATTAAATTCATGTGGAAGCTTTGATACTGAGTATTAAAGGAGTATTTTTTCACAGCAGGAATAATCTTTTCCAACCTTCCAACACAGCTTAATGGTCTCTTGGGAAAACGAGTACAATAGAGAACAAAGAAAGTAAAACGGCTTATAAATGTGTGTTGGAAAAGATTATTCCAGCTGTAAAAAATACTCCTTTAGCATTTAACATATTTGATGGACTCCTAACTCAGTAAATGAAAGAGAATTTCCTTCGTAAATTTTAAAGTTTATTGTAAGCTCATTTTCAAACTTTATACTGTTTGAAAATGAGTTTACAATAAACTCGAAAATTAAGGAAGAAATTTTCTTTCATTTACTGAGATAAGAGTCCATCAAATATGTCAAATCCTAAATTAAGTTGAAACGCAGAAATTATATAAATAAGGATCAGATTATCCGAAATCATTAGAGATTATCCGAAATCATTAGAGATTAAACGAAATCATTAGAGATTAAACGAAATCTTCTAAATAAAGCGAGATCATCACTGGTCACTCGCATTTATAAGGGGGTAAATTTCGATCTAAAACTTCTATTCATCGCTTCTATCATTGTTTATTTTATTGGGTTTCTACCAATACCGAGACTTGTCGAGACTTAACCCTTTTCCGAGCTGCTCGGGTCGAAAAAAAAAAAAAAACCAATGAGACGAGACTAGAACGAGACGAAACCGAGTCTTGAGCGAGACGACACCTAGCCTACATCTACATCTAGGGTTTACAATCCGGGGATCCCGAAATCCCGGGATCCCGGAGAAAATACTGATTTCGGGATCCCGGGATTGACGTCCTCAAAATCCCGGGA
>JAQIWE010004633.1:0-10595 GCA_034698565.1 Campodea plusiochaeta
ACTTTGTTTGCAGATTCTGTAAAAAAAATTCAGCCAAATCGGTCTGGCCAGAATGGCTGTGTTACATGCGGACAGACAGACACGACGATTCTAATAGGTGCATTTTCGCAAAAGTTGCGAACGCACCTAAAAAGGTCATAAAGTAAAAACTACTGAATGGATATTTGGAGAATATTTATATTTAATAAAAGTACTGTACTTCGAATTTTCAGGTCTCTATCTTTAAAATTAAATTTTGATGGCAAAATTAGGAGTAAAATTGGCGCAGTTTTTTTAAACGCTGTGATCAGAGATTGTTCAAGAAAGATTGAAAATTTGATGGCATAAATAGCATGCTCAAAATAATTTTAGATTCGGTGTGTGCTCTTTCAATTAAATCATCAATCGTATCTACCTTCATTAAATCAATTTTTATTAATGTTCAAAGTGTGTCACATTACTCAATTGTCACCCTGTATATCAAATTTACTATATATAATCCAAGGTAATATAATAACCTGCAAATTACTTCAATGATCCATTTATTACTGTCTTTATCCCGCTTTTTCCAATTTGAACTATACAGAATCTTTCTTATATAATATTTTTATAAATATGGTATATCTTTTGAATTTATTTCTCTTACACAGGTTACCGAAATCCACAATGAAAGTTTACTTTCCACTTACTATAATCTCAAGCGATAGTGTTTCCATCTGTTGACAATTCAGTTAATCATTCGATGCTGACGTCTCTCCACGGATGTTGATGTGCTTCCAAATATGCTTACCTCTCATGGTGATAGAAACCATACTTATAATTTTCTCTTTATTCTAATTTTAATTATCATAAGAAAGCTCTAGTTTATTTGCAAATTGGTAGTTAATTGATTTCTAACTATACAGGGTTATTACAAAAGAAGTAGACAGTTTGGTCATTTGATTACTCGAAAACTGTTTGAGATATCAAAATATAATTAACATGAGTTTATTGGAAAATTCATATAGTTTTATTTTGTAGATGATAGATTTTCTACCTGTGCACGTTTAGTAGTACGACAATTATATCATGTAATAGTCAAATTCACTACTTTCATATAATTATGTCATCAAATAATTATCGCAATCCCCATTTTTGCAAAAACTACGAGATGAATATTTCTGAAATTCTCAGGTATGTTTACAAACTAATTGAATTACAAGACACAAAATTTATGGCCCTCTAACTTCAAAAATCTCAATTTCCATTTCTTGGGTGGATGACATCGTGTAAAAGTTACGAATTTGAATATTCCATTGATATAATGTTGTACGACTAAGGGTGCAAAGGTAGAAAATCTATCATTTGCAAAATAAAACTGTATAAATTTCTCTATAAAACTACGTTAATTGTGTTTTGATATCTTGAACAGTTTTCGAGTAATCAAATGACGAAACTGTCTACTTCGTTTGTAATAACCCTGTATATCAAATCAGCAATACCGAGAACGTTAATTAATGATTTTTGAAAATGTCAGTTACAAGTTTTGTTTTTAATATAAGACTGGTATTTATTTGGCTCAAGAAAGACTAATTAAAAAGGACTAATATTAACAAAATAGAAACAATCCTTGTTGGAAACCTTGATAAACAAGAAACATCGCGAAGTCAAGTATATAACTTTATTTAAATACGATACCTAATTCAGTTAGATATTTTTAGAAAGCTACGGTTCTCCAAAAGCGATGATATAGGCCTACTAGGACATGTAATATTTAACAAAGTCCGATAATTTATATGAAAGACGTACGATTTATTCAAATAGCATATATTCTTCAGAAAAATCTGATTATAAAATTGGTAGGTCTTTTATTTATATTAAATCAAATGCCGATTAAAAAAAATGAATTGTCTATTTTCCAGCAGACTTCAAATTCAATTTTTTTATTACAGTAATAAAGGTTGCATGTTTACATAAAATATAAATATTAAAAGTTTTTTCCTAAATATATTTTCTGTGTCTTACAAGAATGTTTCTATTCAGTTTTAGGTAATTTAATATAAAAGAGTAAATTATGAAATATGAAACTTATTACTTCATCCTTTTCATTTCAACACTTATTGTATTACAGACATAAATGTTGCTGTAGGAATTGGTAAGTTCTCTGGCAGAAGTTTTCTTATATAAAAACCTTTACTCCAATTTATTAAATACAATTTCTCCTGATGTAGTGAAGATACAGATTTGAAATAAAACCACATGAAAGTTCATTTAATTGTCCATCAGTAAATAAATAGATGTAAGATGATACCAGCATTAGAACACGCCTTTTTACGAAAGCATACACCTAAAAAAGTTTATAAAAAATATCATGATTTTCTGACATGTTGATTTTCTTGAAAATACGCGTATTTATGAAAACTACAACTCTGGATTTTTTCTTTACAATCTTATTATTAATA
Source organism: Campodea plusiochaeta (assembly GCA_034698565.1). Lineage (NCBI taxonomy): Eukaryota > Metazoa > Arthropoda > Diplura > Rhabdura > Campodeidae > Campodea > Campodea plusiochaeta. The sequence goes on from JAQIWE010004633.1 coordinate 2,421, forward strand.
ATGACAAAAAATAATTTAAAACCCAGCAAATACCATAAACAGATAAGTATAGTATCCTCAGAATGAATGAAGGGAATATCACTATTCCAAGAATGATGCAGTTCATTTACATCATTTTTGTTTTCTTTATTATTCGTAATATCTATGTTAAATTATATTTTAACTGAAAAGAAAATATAAAACAAAAAAATGAGAGTATGCCGAACTGTATAAAATGCTCGCAACTTTTTTTTTCGAGTAAACTTTCGGTAAAACGGCTGTAGTATATCTGCAATTATAGATACAACAACATACAACTATATAATATATGGGTGATAGGCAATTGAATTTTGATTTCAGTCTGAGAAATTGTACCTCTAAAATTAGGAGTGAAGTTTTTTTTTAATCAATCTTCGTGTAAATATTGGATATGATGAAATTGTATCTAGTGTCCACAATTAGGAGCTGTTTTCTACTTTTTATGTAGATTACAAGACTTTTCTATTTCAACCAATTTGGTGAATCAGCAAATTTTAAATTAGTATAAAATATCTTATTATTTACATTTTCGAGCGAGATTTTTTTTTATAGTACATCAAAAGCTTTATTAATTAAAAAGATTTCTTCACAATAAAATGCTTCTTTAGATCATTGAAAGTAAAAAAATCATAGGACGTTTGAGTGCTCTATATCAACATTATCCTTTTATGATCTCCTCAATAATTTTGTTTTAATCTCAATACATGAATCTTAGGGAAATGAATAAGAACAAGATATTACTTTTGTAGAGTGTATTAAAATGCTCACAATTTTAACTTGGGAAGTTATATTACTTCCAATATAAATTACAGAAACACGCAAGCCAGTGGCTGCAAGCTATTTTAAGGGCCTATAAGCTAAAACAAATAAAACACAAACCTTTATACGAAAACATCATGAATAGCTAAAACAGGATTGAATAAATTTAGTGTTGTGTTCAACAACATTGCACTTTAAAATCACATTTTCTTCATTTAAAAAGATTTAACACAATCAATCCTTTATTTAAAAATCATATATAATACATCAGGAATTAAAATTTCAAATTTAACATTCAAGCAATGAAACATAAAAAGTATACAGGAGTATCATTAAGCATAACATTTTGTATAATAAAAGACATTTTTTCATGTATAATAATACCCATGCAATTTTGGTGTATTTTAGTAAAGCAGTGAGCCATCAGATTTTTAAAGGAAATATAAAATTAGAAAACGACATGAAATTATGACATTTTGATTTTTTTTTGGGGGGGGGGGGGTTAGGATTACAAATTATTTAAAAGTACATATCTACATATAAAATATAATATCCTAGAACTATTATGATACTTCTAATATTTTCATCCACAGCCTGTAAAAGCAAGATAATTAATACTTCGGGAAATTTATAAAAATAATATTTCTTTGGCAAACAGAAAAAATAGGAGAAAAATAATGAAATCAAATAACTGTTTCTACTACGGTGCAATTAAAAGGATCAGTGAAAAACAAAAACAAAAAGTATCCGAAACTATCTAAGTGTTATTCAATATTTACAATTACAAAGTATAATCTAGGATTTTCTTGCAAAAAATTGTATCTAATATACCTTCGGTTCGTCTAGTGGACGGAATTTGAACCTATAGGTAAAGGATGCCCATTCTTTCGAAAAATGAAAGTCTGGGTTGAAAGGTGAGCACGACCACTCCGGGGCTCGAACCCGGCTCCCCGCCGCTCCCGTGGCGTTGCTCTAACCAGCTGAGCTAAGTGGTCATTGTATTTCGTGCTGTCATGGGGAAAAAAGGTAGTGAAGAGGTAGATTTGAGTTTTGGTAAAAATTACAATTCGAAATTTGTACTATTGTTACATTTATACAAGAACTACATACTAAGAATAAAATTCGTTATAACATTTAAGATCTACTATAACCTTATATCTAAGATATGTTCGAATTTTTTTAAGACTTTATAATACTAATTTAAAATCTGATGGCACACATTTACTAGAAATACAGTAACGATTTAACGAATGTTGACAGAACAAGCTAATAGGAAATAAAAACAACACTTTATTACAATACAGGTAGCAGAAATGAAAATATTTGTAGTATTTTTCTGAATAAATACGAAATTTAAAATTACTTCCTAAACTACAATATTGTATTTTGACTGGTTAGAAAATTTTCTTTACACTGAATTCTGCTTACCAGTATTGCTTTCAGCTCAATAAAGAATGTTTTCTCGTATAAAATTAACATTGCTCCCATGTATAGCAACCAAGTACCTGTTGTTTCTGTAAGATAAAGCCAAAAGGATATTGGCTTGTATTTTAAAATTTTTATTTTCAATGACAAGGAAATCACTTTCGTCTATTTGAGCAACTGGAGCCTCATTTCTACAAATTGACTTTCATGAATTGCCATTTAATTAAATAACCATTCGGTGTGACCTATCTTTTTCAAACTCCAGAGCTCAATATGAACCTCGACAACTTTGTTTTGTTATGAGGCTAATTTAATACAGTACAACTACTGGTGATAATTACAGAATTTTGTATGTAACACGAGAAAGGCTTACAAAACTAACATGTCATGGAAAACAACCATTATGAATGGTTTTCTGAATAATACAAATATTGCACTTCTACAAAAAACAAAACGTTTTTTCAGTCGTTTATAGCGAAATCTAGAAAACTAGTAATAAATTATACTTCTGCGTAGTGTTCTCCATTTATCACTGATTTCTGTTTTACTAATTACTTTATTTTGCAGCCTTTCACAGCAAATACAAATAAACTAAAACGTAAGAAAATAAAATATCATGACATTTTTCTCTGAATAAATATATTTCACATACCTTAACAGAGTGCTTAATTCAAAAATCTAAAGAAATGCAACTAAACTTTCATGTATACTATGGCTTCTGAACACAACAGCAACAACAAACAATAACAAAAATTGAACAAGCAAAAAAGAGAAAAGATATATTTGAACATTTGCTTCATTTTAGAATAATATACTCTAAACACAAAATGTAGCACTGGCCTTTAATAAAGTCGGTATGTAATAACGGGAGTTACAATAATTGCAGAGTGAAAAATAACTGAGATAATTTTAACAGAATAGAATACTTGCAACGATTCTGATAAAAAGCACAATTTAGAAGCAGTTTTGCAAAGCCCATTCATTTACTGAAGCATTTTAATCTTGATTTATTCTCTAGATATTTTTGGTAATGTGTTTCGTTTTTGTAATATTACAAAGTACATACAAAATTAGACTACAATTGATACGAAGCCAATGCAACAATACTGTGTACAGAGCTGACTGATTTGTCACACACTGAATAGCACATATCACTGAATAATAAAAAACAACGAACTTGAAGAAGCCATAAAAACGCGTATTTAGAACCATTCCACTAACTAGGAACACCAAGTGTGTATATAGAAGTTAAATAGGAAACTTTTAGACTTTTGCAACCATCATTACTGAGCCGACTTTTCCCATTCAATGGGACTTATTTTTCATATTTTACCCCACTTTGAAACATATAGAGAGCTACTATATTAATTCGGATTACAACACTGTTCAACTGACTGGAGGAAAACAACTGGTTATCTACACACTGCTTAAAATAAAGTAAAAGTGTTCATTGGTTTAATTTGTACAATGTTTGAAACTAGTTTAAATATTTTGAAGACTATATATATAATATTTTCATTTGTGAGCACGGAGCTACATGCTGATAAGGATGAATGAGCTGTCTCTTATTTGGAGACAAAGATGATACACCAGGACAGTATCTTGTACACTTTATTGCAGGCTACGATTAATTTGGTTTAAGAGTTCAAATACTTTGAATGAAATGTTAAATACAAAAGTACTTTATGATGTATAACATCATTCTTGACCTTATTGTATATAAAAATAAATATCTTTGGAGAAAATTTGATTTTAATTGAATTTAAAAAGAATAAAAAAAATGCTGAATGACTTATTAACTGTAACAGGTAATAAACCATCCCTGCCATAAAAAAACTAGAAACATAATGACTTGATTTAATCATAGCCTGCTATTTCATTGAATCGCTGGTGTTTACTGAGAATTTTAGTTCGAGTTCATATTCTGCCCGTCCCGTTTATTACCTTTGATTTTTGTATCACACACACATATTGACAAACACACTCTTTCATGCACACCATAGTGTCGTCGCATAGGGTCACTGTTTCCCAGTATTTGGCCCTGGAGGATTGGGACCGCCGTGAAGAGGTCCTCCAGGGGTCACTCCGTCCTGTTGTTGAGCAGCTTGTTGCTGCGCTTGTCTCTGGCTGTTCTTTTTATTCTTCATTCGACGATTTTGGAACCATATCTTCACTTGACGTTCAGTTAGATTTAAATTTCTGGCTAACTCCCATCTTTTCTGTTTTGAAACGTAAGCATTGAAGAGAAATTCCTTTTCTAATTCTAATGTCTGAAATTTGGAGTAAGGTTTACGTTTCTTTCGCACTGTAACATTTCCAGTCCATTCCAGTGGATTTGTTGTTATAGTTCCAGCTGGAAAGAAAGAAGCAAAAAACAACAGGAATGCTACAAATATCAATTCATAAAGGAGGTTTGAAACTTATTTTTTTTTTAATGAGAGGTGTAAATATATGATTTTAATATTTGAAAATGAGTAAAATGAGAGCAATATTTGAAATTTCAAAATTTTTTAAATTTCAAATTAAGATGTAAATTAATTTTTCGTAATTTGAAATTACGTCGAAAGCAAATTTATATACTTTTTAAAAATAATATTTATTAAAATTAGTAAAATATAAACCATTAATATTTTATGTAACTCATTTAATCTCAACATATTAAATCAACTAATCAATAATTTTAAAGTTAATTATTTCAACATGAACTTTTTATTTACATTAACCTGTGACAATTAGAAGGCATTTATTTTAATTATATCGTGATTTTACAAAGCAAAGCTTATCCTATAGCTACCGCATTTGTACATCAGCAAGTACGAAATATATTATCTATAAAACATGATACTCCACATGTGAAAACTACATTAAATTATATCTTTCCAAATGCAAAATATATTTCGTAGTAAATAAAAATAACGTTCTTGCTGTGCATTTTGATAAGTGCAGAAATTTCCACTATAACGAAAATCTTTTTAAGTAATAACACGAACCAAAAGCATTTTAGGTAGCAAAATGTACATTGTAATCTTTCTATGTGCTAATTAATTTATATAGTACACAATCGTCACCAAAAGTCACCCGACAATAGAATTCGAAGAACTGCTTGTATATGAATTGATACTGAAAATTTACATTAATTTACTGGGAAGAAATGAAAATAATAATTATGAGAAATACAAATCCGGCTATCACAAAATATAAATAAATTTCTCATTTATTTTTAATTTTTAATTACGGCAATTTTGGAAGATTTATGATTAAATACATAAATTAATGTCGAGTGACTTTTGACTACCACATTATATTGAAGCATTTAATCGAAAACAGCATTCATATACTCATGCACTAAATACGAAAATGCACAGTACACATTCCAACAAAAATGGGAAAGTATAGAAATATAAGAAATGCAGAAATTTAACGTGCTTATGCCGACATTAAATATATTGAGAAGGAAAACTATGATAAGAAAGTTGTAGAAATATTTTAGCTATCTAAAATTTTAAAATTCACTGCAGTCAATATTGTTACACACCATGCAAATAATGCTTATATGTTATAAAAGAGTATTTATTGTACTTTTACTTCCCTAAGTTATAGGAAACTTTATTTTCTCAAATAGAATCAAATTTCTCAAAACAACTGTCGAATTGTACTTCATTAAACATACATCATTTTACATGTGCTAATTTCACATATATTTATTTTCAGTTTGTGGATTTTTATAAATAAATAAGAGAATATATTTTACCCATTTACGAGAATCCATTATAAAAAGTAATAAAAAAGAATTTATTATGGAAGTCTATACCACGAAACTAATTCGGAGTTGTTCGAATCCATGACTACAGTAATATGCAAACGAAACAGCTGTAATTATGTGGAGACAGTTTCTGATGATTGCTGATTCTTTAAATGGATTTTAAGTACACAATTAAACTTCACTGCAATACAAAGATTACAACTAACTTAGTGATCAATATTTCTTTAGCAAAATAATACAAGTTTTATTCAATATTTCTGTATCGTTCGATAATATATTGTATTTCGATGTCATAATTATTAAATATTATTTACCGCTAAATGAAAATCAATTTATTGATCAACCTGTTCATAATATGAAAGACTTTCACCACTTAGTAAAATACTATTTTATGCTCACAGAATAAAAAAAATCGCTTCTCCAAAACTTCTCCGTAAACAGGAGCTAGCAAAACTATAAATTTGAATAGTGACATTGGTTTTTACAATTTCTTTTGTCTTTCATTGTCGTATTCAACAGTAAGAGGTAAACCCATGGTGATATTACAATTGTATTTTAACCAAAGAAATCGTATAATCACGAGCATATTCATAACATTTTGAAGCCATTAGCAGTAATTACGCCAGAAAAATTGTTCATAATTTTAAAAACTATCACTATATCATTTCACTTAGCATCTAGATTCGAGATGTAAGGAGTAGATATGAAAAAATATAAAAAGTCCTAATTAAGCATATTTCGTTTTTTTTAATAACCTGAGTGACGTGCTCCTACAAGAGCCGCTTTATAAATTTTATATTTCCCTTCACAAACACAAGCAACATGAGAAAACAGGAACAATAAATAGATCGCAATAATACATCACGTACATTCTAATTAAAAATTATATTTCTTGTTTCTATAAGGATTCATATCAATGTTCATAATTGGATTCAACAAGTTTTGTGTTACGACATGTTTATTATATTATTTTGTTACAACTACAAGTTTACACAGCTAGATGAGTTATAATATATTATAAACTTATGATTTACAGCATTCAGGTCTTAGAAAACTATTTAGTACACATATATTTTTGGGTGTTGATTAAATATTTTTATTACTGTACCTAGGATCATATTTTACAAATCTTTCTAATAAAGACCCAAGCAGAAATGAGAAAATTCTGTGGTCAGACGGAATCTAAACTGAAATTTATTCCGAAAACTAAGAACCATAACCAAATTTTAATGGCGACTTCAAAATCACAGAAGCAGTCACATTATTTAATTTTTCAGGCCAATTCCTAAATAACATTGTAGAATAATTATGTTATGTAAAACAGTATATTGATCAGATAATACGCACTTTTCAAGTGTAACTTAATTTGAAACGTTCAAATGTACATAATTATATCTAATGAAACATGTAAGAAGGCATTTGTCCATTTACACTATTTGAAGATGTTCACTAATGAGAACACTATCTGAACTTTACTATAATTATTATTGGGTAATTCTTGTAATACGATAGTGACAGCTGACCTTTCATAATTTATCATTTCGCTATTATTTTATCAAATACGCGAGAAAAATACTCGTATATTGAGTCCTTACTGAGTTGAATAAATTACCTTTACTAATTACGAGATTAATTAGCTATATTTGAATTCTATGAATCAAATAATAATTTCCTGGTATGAAATTTCCAGCTTGTATGACAAAACAGATCGGAATGTATAAAACGAAGGAAATGCTGAATTTATTAGACAGAAACACAAATCCTAAACAGAAAATTTACTGAATTTAAAATTTGTAACTGATAATCACTTGAAGAATATCACAAGATATCATGCTCCGAAAATATTTTTTAAAATATAAATTCTGTTTCCTGCAATGCAAATAAATTAAGAGGAGAACTTATATTTACATAAAATTATAGTTTTCACCACTCTTCAATATTACAGCATTATAATTACAGTTATGTAGTTTTACATATATTTTAATGAGATTATTATAAGATTCTTTCCAGAAAATATTACAGGATGTAATTTATGTGTTTTACAGATGCGTTGAAAAGCTGATTAAATCTTCAACTGTCTTATTTGTGACTTTTTATTCTGGAAGCAGAACTATCTTTTGTAATCTTATATTTTGCGTGATACAGATACGACATGAAAAACAATAAACTTTTCATATTTATTTCTTCCCAATTATTCCGTGCTCGGTTCG
>JAQIWE010004634.1:0-10594 GCA_034698565.1 Campodea plusiochaeta
AAATCGGTTAAGCCGTTCAGAAGTAGTTCGCGGTCAACCAGACAGACAGACAGACAGACAGACAGAGGCACTCAAGCCACTTATTATATAGATATTTAAAAAAATATGCAGTGTGGCCTGCCGTATATTTTGTATTAAAGTATTTCATGCAAGAAAAGGTCAGTGACCTTAATACAGCTTACTTATTGCATTGTAACAGTAATTTACTATACAGTAGGTTTTTGCACAATCGGTTTACGTATAGTAACTGGTAAAATGTAGTTATAATTGAATTATTTACAATGCCTACTGAAAAAGTGTAACTTTACCATTTGCGCAGAGATTTTGATCTTCCTGTCAATAGAAGTTGAGTGATTTTATTGTTATAGAGAACAATAATGTGGCATCTCATTTCAATTTGTAATTCAGAGTATATTCTATATTTTGATCATTTAAATAGAGAAGTTGTAACGTTTTCTTTCAAAAGATATTAGTGATTGCTTTATATTAGATAAAATTAATCGATTTCTATTCTCTATCAATTACTTTGAGTCTAGTCCTCCCTCTGACTGTATGAAGGGTGAGGAGGGAAGAGAGGAAAGTGAAGGGAGGAGGTTTTTATACTAATAATATAGCATTAGTTATAACTGCCATGCTGACTGACCTTCTAGGTTGACTGCATTATGAAGGATTAGATATTACAAAATTCACTAACTGCGTATTACACAATCCATTTCACTGGGATAATTAATTTGCACGTTAACTGTAATTGACAATAATACTAGTAAGCATAAAATTGAGTACTTGTACGACATTGGCGCATGATTGATGAAATAAATGTTTTACAAGTAGTCAACCAAATTGAAACTTTATTAATTGAATGTGTTTCCATCGATTTTTATGGTTTGCGGAAAAACTAATAAAATCACAAGCGGCTTTTGCTCATTTCCACCAATTGTAATTGTGTACTTTCCAACCATTGTAGTACAATTATCCAATGACCATTGTGCAAATGTAAAAGCGGTGTCATATTTGTGGCATTAGTAAACTTAAAGTCATCTAGATTTTGGAAGAAGTCTGTTTCAATACCACATCAACTATTTCTACTTTTATTGTTTTTCAATTGTGAATAGTATTTTTATTTCCATTCAGAAACCATAACAAACAGCAGGGAAGAAAACTTACGACCAAGTACAACTTCTCATTACTGTCACAAAAGTTTCTCCCACTCTCCCTCCCCCCTCTCTTCTTGCTATGGTTCCTTGTTCTCTTTCAAATGAATAAATGATTCATGATGTACTGTACGTGTAATATATGAAGGAATGGGTGGATGGACTGGGGAAATGCATTAAAAATTCAACTATATCGGATGTAAGCCCATGAAGTTCGGCTTACTAGGAAATTGTGTGTGGACTCTGTCGTATGGATTAACTCTTGAAGTAAGAGCATGCGCGGATTCGTACTACAATAACTTGGTAATCTGCATTGTTTTCAACTATACTGAGATGTTTTGAATAGTTGATAAAAGGTTGGATAATGTTACAAAAACTTTTAGGTTGAAAATGATGTGTTTCATCTCCAGAGGCTGGGAATGGGTAGAAAGGACAGAGGGAGGGAGAGTAAAGTAGGGGGGGATGGAGAGTTGAGTAGAATGCATGTACAGAAAAAAATTCGTTTCCGACAAGGTTTTATGTTCACCAAGTTAATAAAGTGCAGAGGATTGTGGTCTCGATAAAGCCGCAAACTTTAATATACTATATTACGATAGTGATGTAAGGATGAAATCACACGTTTCTCAACACAATAGTAAATGAATGGTAGATGAAAGAGTTGTGTTCAAGTATTAAATTTACCACTTTATCCATAGAATGTGAGATAGCATTATAACCTTTGAATACGTTCACACGTTGTATTCACCATGCTGTGCTATAAAAACTTTAATTATTTATCGATATAAAGCAACGGAAAATACGGAAAACCAACACTTAAACGGAAATTTTATATGAGCGACTTCTCATTACTGAGAATTGTACAAGTATATCGTCAAGGGATGTACAACAATATTACCAGTAAACTATTTAGGAAAAGACTTAATTTCTCGATATTACTAAATAATAAATAAATATATTCATTGCAACTGAAGTATTATAATATATACTGTTTAAATAAACTACAACCTTGTCAAACGTGTAGTTTTTTTCATCGGGAGGTCCCGTTTTTCCATACATAATATATATCGGGACATATTATGTCCCGTTTCACATTCTTTGTTCTCTATTGTACTTGCGTTCTCAAAGAACATCTGTGTTTGAAAACAGGAGCTCACGCTGAAAATAATAGACATTTAAACTTACTCAGAAATTACTGTGATAACGAAAATTTCAAAATCACATATTGAATTTTTTTATACACTTTTTACTATATCATAGTAATAATTCTTATATATAAAAAGTATGCTAATGTTAATACCATAATTTCAACTCACACATTTTGTGGATTTTATAAGTTAATTCTCCACAATCACTCTATACAGTATGACGGTACTTTGAAATGATAAGAAGGAATTTCTTAATGGAGATACTGGAAAGCAGTTAATTAAGTGATCTTCACTCTTTGTAGTACAAGTTATGAATGGTGTATTTCCTTTAGGAGAACTCTCAGAGAGCTTTCTGTATTCCTTTGAAAGCTTTTGGAATACTAGGAACTCTACACGCATGAATTGGCGCCAAAGAACTCAAACCCTTCTTCAAATCGGCGCCAGAGATCTGTATACTACCGTAAGTTTTCGTGCGTGATAGCAAAAGCCAGAAGGTCACGTCATTTAATAGTATATTCCGATAGATTGAATGAGACCTCATTTACCCACTTAATAATTAGTCTTATGCAACCCTATACCAACGTACTTTAGTTAACTTGTGTGTATACGGTTAGTAAGTATATACTGTTATATTCAATAATTTGAATTGTGCATGTTTAATTCTAGGGAAATGAGAATCAGGAAGAGGAAGCGATATTGTTTTAACAGCATTCGCTCTTAATCGTTTCACAAGAAAGAGTTGTTTACAGTCTTCATTTTCTCACTATTAAATAGCCCTCCTTTTCGATATAATGATGATAATTATATATAAAAATTCAAATTAGGAAAAAGTATTGCTGCGCTAAGAAAATACACAATAAGTGAATTTGAGGAGTTCTGATATCGCATTAAAGCTTTGATTTTCTAAATTAAAAATATTTAAATTAAGTTTAAATGCTTTATTTATATATTGGGGTTACAGTGCAATATAACACCAGCATTTAAATTGAATATAAATTAATACACCATAATGAGCTATTGAGAGTTATACCCTATTTCTTAAAAAAACAGCAACTCACTTTTATCCTTAATTTGATGCGCCCACAAAGCATATTGTTAGTTTTTACCACTGTCTGTGAAACTATTCATGAATGAATAGGTAAGGGATTAACGGAAATGTGTTAATTTTTTTCAGAAGAAAGACATGGTATACAGTTACTTGCTATGATTATATTCTAGGAAAAGGAAGATAAATTTCACCATATCAATGTTGGGGCAATAAACTTTATTATTATTATTATTTAAATTTCAAAGCTTATTACAGTATATTATACTGAATATTAAAGGAGATTGAACAGTTTGGCGGTTTAGTACCCTCAGGGCGTAGCCAGGAGGGTCGCCCTTCCTGGAACATTTTCGCAAAAAATAGGCCTATCTGAGGTTTTCATTTTTCAAAAACCAGAATTACTATTTCATTAAAAACAAGCAACAAATTATATCGCCTGGAAAAAATGGAAGCCTTAATTTTTAATTTTCAATATTTTTTGGATTCTAACTTACTATTCTTACGAATAAAACCGTAGCAATGTACGGAGCAATAAAGAATTGGAAAAAAAAATATTGAAAATTACAAATGCTGAACTATTTTTACAGGATACTACTAGCTTTGTTTCAAATCCGCAAATGATTTCTGTGAAAATTAGCAAAGAATTTGGAATACTTGAATAGATGACAATTAAATATTCTAAACTTGGGTCGGTTCTGACAAGTGAACTTTTTTTATTTGGCCATACTGATACTATCCTGTAAATTTTGTTAAAATCAACCAAGTGGTTCCGGAGAAAATCAATAAACCATTCAGAGCTCTGAAGATGTAAATTTTAAATTCGAAACCTATGTCAGTTTTGACTACAGAGCTTTTTTCACGTGTACAAATTATTACAATCCTGAAAATTTGACTAAAATACGCCTAGTGGTTACGGAGAAAATTAGAGTTAAAGTTTTGACTTCAAGATGGAAATGAAAAAAAAATTGAAACCTTATGCCGGTTTTGATTACTTACCTTTTTTTATATGGCTATTGAGATAATATCCTTAAAATTTGGTTAAATCCGTCAAGCGGTTCCGGAGAAAACCATGAAACAAATCAGAGCTCTGAAGATGTAAATTTCAAATTTGAAACCTAGGTCCGTCTTGACTAAGGAACTTTTTGTATATGGCTATAAAGATATACTATCCTGAAAATTTGGTTAAAATCCGTCAAGCCGGTCGGAGATATTCAATGAAACATAAAAATTCCCTGAAGATGAAAACACTAAATTCGAAGTCTAGGTCGATTTGAACTGATTTCCGAATATGCTGAGGCTATGCACTATACATCCTGAAAATTTGGTCAAAATCGGACGAGCTGTTACAGAGATAAAGGGGGTGGCGGACGGGCAGACCTGATCGTCCTATAAGCCTTTTTTTCCTTCGGAAAATTAAGGCTAAAACTGTGTCGTTGTCAGCAAAAAAATTTGGACAAAATATTCTTACATAACCATTTTTAGATGCGACCTGCAGTAAACCGCAGAAAGCATCTATTGTCCCCGGTCTGTCCGTCTGTCCGTCGCGAGAAACAGCTCCTAAACGGCTAAAGATAGGTATAGAAAAGTATATAAAAAAATTCTCAGAATGATACTGCCATACCGCATTTTTATTTTCGAGTCGATCGCTCGAATTTTGACGAATCTAGAATCGAGAAATCCGATAACGGTGAGAGATAGGTATAGGGAAGTATATACATATTCGAAGGGCTATTTTATCTTGATACCAAAAATGATTCGATTTTTAAAATTCGAGCAAAATTTCACGAATGTCGAGTCGATGTATCCAATAACGGTCACAGCTAGGTATAGGAAAGTATTTTACTTTCGAAATCACATGGCGCATTTTAAAGAAGTGTCCGGGATTATAAAGGTTCTATGGCAAAATATCGCAGCAATAATATCGCGCAACAAAATATCATATACGCAAAATATCGCTGGTAAAAATATCGCCAGCCAATAATATCGCGCGTCATTATATCGTCTTCCCAAAATATCACGCGATACAATATCGCGTGTATTACACGAAATACTTTTAGAGGAGTTTAATCGATAGAGTAATATAAAAACTTTCTTTTTACAAATCATCATTTACTTTTAAAATTCTCTTACATTTAAAAATATATATTTACAATGAAATAATTATAGTAACACCGGTATCTTCATATTTTTAACTAATAATCCATTATAAATGAAATATTTTAACTGACTACTTTACATTGGAAAAATAAATTAAGAGCAAGAAAAAATTCGGCTCAAGTGGGACTCGAACCCACGACCTCGGTCTATCCAGGACCGTCCTCTACCAACTGAGCTATTGAATCCGACAAATTTTTCTCATTTTACATAATACTGTAGTTACTCGTCAAATAGAAACAATCAAATTGCACATACTAAATGACACTGAACTATTTACTTCTTAACAGCGTCAATTCTAATAATTTAATTTAAAATAAAATAAAATATTTTTACTGTGATCGGCGATAATATTTAATAACTATATCTCTTTGACACTACTATTAACAGAATGCATGAATATTAATTGTAAAGTTATCGAAAACCATTGATCACAGTAAATTGTTACATACAGCAAACCAAAATACAAAATATATAATGTGGCATGTAATGTGTACTGTCGTATTACGTCTATATGCAAACATTCATAATAAATTTATGCTTATCACATAGATATTTAAACATTATTGATAGAACCATTTTCACATCGTGTATTATAACATTAATTACTACATGTTGGACCAGGGGCTGTTTTAGAATTTTCATAAGAGGGGTGGGGGGGAGAAGGAATAGCCGACGCATAATTTTTTTTTTTTTTTTTTTTACGGATTCAATCGGAATTTTGACAGGTTTTTAAGAATTCAGATATTATTTTAGTTATTTTTAACATAAAAGAACATATTTTAGTTGGTTTTCATTAAAATTCGTCAATATTTCTTTCGTTATTTTACGATATTTCTGAAAAGTTTAGTCCTTTGGGACCTCCTTCCATAAAACTGCCCTTGGGGTGGCCCCCAAAAAATGTGACCCCTTGTTTTAGAACGCGATATTTCCTGAAATACTGTCGCTAGGAAGATGAAGGAGAAACTCGATGACTGAGAATGTTGCTCCCCTCTGAAAATGTAGAGTTTCGCTACTATTCTTACCATATAACGGCCGCTATGGTCTTTTACATGAAACGTTCCAATCCTGTAACGAAGGAGCAAAAAAAATTTTATTATTATTATTTTAGTTTAATTATAATTAAACTATAACATATATCTATCGCTCCTTTACATCCTATAATTAAAATTAAAAACCTCGTCTTTCTTTTTCTTGTTGTTTTACATATCATTTTTTACTTTTTCCACTGTACATACAACGGTTACGCTTTGTACTGGCTCAACTAGACTGGGTTCCGCTCAGCTGGAAATTGATAAGTCATCCAGATCGCTAAGTGCCACGAAACAGAACGGAGACAAATTATATGCTTTTTGTTTGTTTATATTGGTTATAGTTTAACTTGAATAAACTGTATACTGGTAAAAGTATTTTCTTTGTAAGGCCGTAGATGCCTGAATACGGCATGGATTATCATAAAACTATACATTTTTGGAAAGAGAATAAGAAAAATTTAACGTACCTTTTGTTTTGTTATATTTCATCTCCATTATTTCAGAAAATAATGCGTTCTATAAAAGTGTCCCATTTTTATTGAGCCACCCTGTATAATGATATTATTGATTTTCACTTTAATAATAATTGCTCTATCATTATACAATTGATGATCAGCATTCCAATATATATTAATAGGTGTAATATTTTGAACTCTGACAAATAAAATAAAAATATAAAAAAAAACTACAATATTGCTCTAGATACCAATATATACCCTTCGCAAGAACATAATACCTACTTCTAGTTAGCACAGTTTACAGTTTTAACGCCCAAACAGCAGGGAGGACAAAAGAATCACCCTTATTTCCTATTGTAAACAAACTTTTTCCTGTCAAAATCATCAACATTTCTTAACAAGAAATAGTTCTTATGTTGTCGCGGAAGATATACATGAATCAACTTATTTTTCAGTAATAAAATTTTATTCAGTAAATAAATCCTATAACAGACCTTAGAAATTACCATTACCTCTGTAATCAATTTTCATCATTCTTACATATACACTTAACAATAAATAAACTACACACCTTAATAATTATAGTGTCACACTACATACGCAACTTGTCAGCAAATCGATTATCCTAAGAATAATAATCGGATTAATTGATTGCGTTTATACTCTTTTGTTTTGAGTATTTTATCGTGATATTTTGACGTGACCAGACCATCATGTTGCTTACTGCGTTGCTTATGGCATTGGTTCATTCTAAGTTTGTGATATCTGAAAATCGCAATTCAATTCCTAAGCAAAAATCAGTATTTTTATTTGCTGATAATTATAACAAATATATACCTCCTGTTGTAGGTAAGTGGCTTTTTTACATTTTATTATTACACTCTTCTTTAACATTTTTCTATTGTTATAGTTATTATTACAAATTAAATGTTTCTAACTGACTACTTTTGTACTGGAAAAATAAATTAAGAACAAGAAAAAATTATTTTTCCAATGCAAAGTAGTCAGGTAAAAACATTTCATTTATTAGTTCTTTGTAAAGCTTCTAATAATTTAATTCAAAAATAATTGTTATTATTATTATTATTTTACAACGTAATTAAGTCGTCATTTGAGAAAAAAATTATTCGTTTTTTATTTATTTTTTTATTTTTAAAATTTCAAGTTGTCATTCTTTTTTTATATTAATAATTACATTTTAAGAATCATGAAGACCTTCATTTTGACGTTCATTATTTTAATTTAAAACAAGTAAATAATTTGATTTTGAAAAACTGACATAGAAAAACTAAAAATGTTTTTTTATCAATGTTTTTTTATTTCTCGAAACTTCTGAAAAATGCATCTCTTCTCCGCTTTTTCATAAATTCTAAAATTATCTCTGAGATTCCACAAAAAATGAAGGTTGTGGGAGTTCGTGAAACTAAAAATCTAGTCGAGTCTCACTGTCTCAGCCTACATTCCTATAGAAGACTTTCAAATTATATCTATTTCGAATTAAAAAATATATTATTGTATTCTAGTAGAGTTCTAGTTAAGTTGAAAAGAAAAGTCGCGAGTTCAGAGTATTTATTTGATATTAAAAGTTACCCTAAAAATATCCAATAATGCTATAAAAGAGCAATAATAATTATACTAACAGCAATACATAAAAACATCGATTTAACTATTCTCCACAAAAATATTATAATATTTCATCTACAATTTCTCAAAATAATTGAATTTTTTTATAGAATTTCTGATTTTTTTTTTCAATTAGAAAAAAGCTCACCTCCCTTCATGGTGAAAAGTAACTAACAGAATAGTTTTATGTTTACGTTATTAGTTTTAAATTGCTAATATTTAGAGAAGGCAGAGGGGGACAATATACAATGTCAATATTAAGATGGTTTTACCCCTAGCGGTCGATACAACAATAAATACACAAATAAAAATTTGGGCAAATGTGGGAATCGAACCCGACGCCTCTCGCTTTCCGGGCGAGCCCCTTGACCCGGGAAGCGAGAGGCGTTGGGTTCGATTCCCACATCTGCCCAAATATTTATTTGTGAATTTATTGTTGTATCTACCGCTAGGGGAAAACCATCTTAGTGTTAACATTTTAAATTGCTATAAAATAAGCCAAAATAAATCTTGTAGAAACTTGCATTTTGGTATTATTTTAAATTAAATTATTAGAAGCTTGCAAAGGAATATATATTATAAATAAAATGCTTTTAACTGACTACTTTGCATTGGAAAAATAAATTAAGAATAAGAAAATTTTTCGGATCAATAGCTCAGTTGTTAGAACTCGGTCCTGGATAGACCGAGATCGTAGGTTCGAGTCACACTTGAGCAAAAAAAAATTCTTGCTCTTAATTAATTTTTCCAATGCAAACTGGTCCGTTAAAAACATTGCATTTTGGTCTTATTGGAAATCGAAAATTTGAATTCGCGTTGTATGGGCATAGAGTTGAGTTTAGTGTTTAAAGTTAAAGGGTTTAGACAGCGAATTTTCTACTTTTTGTGTTCTGATAATAGTATTTTTTATAGAATTTTTAGAAGATTTTTGAATTTTTGATCATTCTTTTTTTGAAAGTCATAAAATCAACTGCTTTATTTAACAAAACCTATTTCGTTGCTGTGAAGCTGTAGCATTTGCAGATCCAAAAATTCAATTCACAGGTAACTCATCTCAACATGATTTTTACAAATCGCCATATCTCATGAACGAAAATGAGTAGACTGATAATTTTTATACCAAATATAATGAAAAGTAAGTACTATCAGTACAATGAAATTAAAGAAAGTCTATTTGGCTGTCCAGTTCCTTTAATTGCAAGTAGTCGATTTCAGTTTGCTTCTTCTTAACACGGCTCAAATCGATTTGACTGGGTTCCGCTCAACTAGAAATTGCTAACTCATGCAGATCAGCAGATCGCTAAGTGCCACGGAACAGAATGGAGACAAATTATAGGCTTTTTGTATGTTTATATCGGTTATAGTTTAACTTGAATGAACTGTATATTGTATAGACTTTTATTAATAATATAATAAATCATGTGTATTGTGATAGAAATGAACCAAGATCAGTTTTAACGGGTCTCGCACCCTTAGGGCTAAAGTTTTTTTTAAATATCACAGAATACTGGAAGAAATTTAATGACATTCAGTCAAAATATGCTATTTTTCTATTTAAAATAACCAAAATTACACTGTGTGTTAATATATCATTTCTTTTGGGTAAAATGTGATTAAGAGATATTATTTTTACTTCTAGTACTTTCCACTTGTAAATGAAAATGCCAACTTTTCAGATCGAAAGATTTTGTTAACTGTACAAAGAGTTTGAAAATATTTACAGAAATGATATGGTTGAAATGATTTTTTTTAATAACTGAATCTGTTAAAATTATTGTTTGGTTCATATTATCTAATCTATAAGTCTCATTGTGCCTCTGTCTGTATGTTTGTCCGGTGTAGAATCAGAGGACAAACAAGTTACAGATCGACAAAGGTATCAAACAAGGCTAATTTTTTACGAGAAGCCCAAGCCCGTTATTTAAAATTACTGAAATTGCTTTTGGAATCCAATATTAATTATGTCATAAATATGTAAATTATC
>JAQIWE010004635.1:0-10594 GCA_034698565.1 Campodea plusiochaeta
TTAAAAAAGTAGCATTAAAATAGTTTTGGATTTAACATGGGATTCCCTATGCTGAAACCAAACGTTGATTCTGGGCGGAGGACTCTTAATGTGCATTGTTATTGCAAAAAAACATACAGTTTCGTCATTTGCTGATTACTCTAAAACTGTTCAAGATACCAAAACACAATTAAAGTGGTTTTATTGAGAAATTTATACAGTTCTATTTTACAAATGATAGATTTTCTACGTTTGCACCATTAATCATACAGCACTATATCAATGGAATAGTCAAATTCGTAACTTTCACGTGATGTCATCCACCCAAGAAATGGAAATAGACCATTTTGAAGTTGGAGGGCTGTATATTTCATTTCGGATAACTCAATTAGTTTGTAAACATACCTCAAAATTTCAGAAAAATTCAACTGGTAGTTTTTGCAAAAATGGCAACTTCAATAATTATTTGACGACATCACATAATTATATGAAAGTAATGAATGTATCTATTACATATTGTTGTACGACTAAATGTACATAGGTAGAAAATCCATCACCTGCAAAATAAAATTATATGGATTTCCCTGTAAATCCAAGCTAATTATATTTCGATATCTCAAACAGTTTTCGTGTAATCAAGTGACCAAACTGTCTTCATTTGGAATAACCATGTTCATCCAGATAATAAGATGTGGAAATATTTCCGCTTACAGTTAAAGCATTAAACAAAATTCCCTAACGAAAGAGAAGGGAGAAAAGTCGGATAATATTCTAATATATCCTTGAAAGCCTATAATTTTTTTCTGCTTGAATATAAGGATGTAGCGTAAACCTCAAATTTGAAAGACGCAATTGAAATGATCCTTAAAGTAGGAAGAAAGGTAATCTTTTATCCGAAATGCAAAGAGAAGTGAAGATCATTTTTGAAAATGCATTTTCCCAATTCCACTTTCCTTTCCAAGAAGTGGAAAGGAAAATGAGTGTCATTTATTCTCTACCAATAAATGCACAAGAGAAAAGGTACAACGTGATGAATTCGGCGATTAAGGTTTTACACTGGCCGCAAACAGGCGACGGAGAAGCCATTTTAATGAGCCTCGTGTTCTCTACTGGTAGCTCTTTCAAATACACCTTGCAAAGACCGCAACCAATGACAAAAGACTTTTGGTTTGTTCCTTACCAGATGTGAAAGATTTTTTTTTTGCTTTTACTTCCTACCTCTGGAAAGAGTTCCGCTTAGCACAAGATTGTTTTAGCTTGGTAGTGAAGTATTATTAATGTTCTTATTTGTAGGATTTCTTTTGCCTGATTACATTAGTGGTGTTCGATAATTTGATTGTCTGTATTATTTTCCATATACAGCATTTTCATTTTCTTAATAAATAAAAGTAGACAACTTCAGTGATATTCAGTATTTTCCTTTATACTGATGTAACATTGTTTGTAATATACTGCATTTTTAAATGTATTGTAGTGCCCTGTTAAACGTTAATGTTGATTTAAAACTATAAGTTATGTGATAATATTAGTTACAGGAGTTGTCACTGGTATGTTAATTGCTTATCCAGAATATATATATATATATATATATATATATATATATATATATATATATCTACCTTTTTTTTCGACAAACTTAAAATGAAGTATAAGGACATAATTTATTTATATCGTTACTCAAATATATTCTTTTATTAAAAGGAAATTCAATATCATATACAGTTTCACTGTTTATGTTAAGATCAATCAATATAATTATGTTTATTTTTCTTCTCGAGGGAGTAGCCTACGACGAGGGCATTCAATACAAATTTTTGTGTACACCTGAATTCGAATGGAATTCGGAAAGGTTGTACACCGGAATTAGGAAGTGAATACCCCCTCGGAATACGCTTTGAAAAATCAATTTTTACCGCCACAGTTACATAATATTCATCAAAATAACTTTGAGAGAGGTTACTGGCACTATTAGTAGCAACAGCAATTCCGCAGTTTGAACAGTATTTTCTTCTACTGTTATTCTACAAATAAACAAACCGACATTATTGTCATTGAATTGTAATACATATCGGTATACAATTTTTTTACAAACTTTGTCCCATACAATCTTCATTTATTACTTTGTGATTTTCTTCGCAAAGTATTATCATTATACTAATTTGGTCTGTAGTAAGAAAAGACTATATGAGCTCCTATGCACGCTAATTTTTAAGTGTAATTATAATTACTAATAAAAAATAAAAACGAATTCATTCATATATACACTATCAATAATTGACAATTATTGTTGCTTTATCAAAATAATAATGTCTTAGATCATAATGTTCCGTTGAAAATGAAGACTGAGTGAAGAAAGGAAAACATGCACTTGGAGACATTTTGTTAAACTACCTTCAACCACAAACCATTCTAAATTGTAACTTTACCATCCATCCTGTTTGTGATTGTCCAGTGATGACTTGTAACCTCTTTCCCTCTTTATTTGAAGTAAATGATATAAAACGAATCCTTATTCTAAGTACTTTTTATTCATATCACGCACCGCTTGTAAGAGTGAAGAAGAAAAGTAGAAAAAATTACAAAAAGCTTGTGTAGTATGTTAGCAGGTACCACTCGCTCTCTCCATATACCATATCATACTTTGTAGTATCACTTTGAGTAACATCATACTACATGAGGGACCAGTGGTGCTTGGAAGAGATCAAAATAATGAGGTATATGAAAGAGCAACTAAATGTTCAGAACAGGTGGGAGCGAATGAATCAAAGCTCAACACACACATATGCACACGTCATCAGGACTATGGGAAGAGAAAGTTCCACCACATAATATTCGAAACATTCAATCAGTCTCTGAAATATTATCCTATTTTTCTGACATTTAAAAATTGTTGAAAATATTTTACCCACTGTATAATAAAGTATGCCTATTTTAATATATATGTTTTTAAATATATATTTATTACTATACTTAAACTGTCTCCTACAATAGCTACTTTTGTACAGTATATGAGAATTATAATATCATATTCGATCCCTACTTTGTCACTGATATACATTACCAACAATAATTTTAATTATGCTGACATTTAACAGCTGAGCCAGCAATAACATTAATGTTTCATATTTTCAGAGCTTTTATAGGTATGATATTTTGTTTCAAAATTTTTTTTAACTCCATTTCGACTGAAACTTTCCACTTCATTTTTCGTCGTCAACATATTTCCCCTGGTAATAACCATCGCAAATAATTTATTTGAAACATTTGCTCGTTTGCTTCTCACCAATGTTGTGGAATAAAGTACACTTCAGTATGATTTTCAAAATAATTTCCATAGTTTTAATGATCTTCTACTTCAATGAAGAAAGCACTTCTCTTGTATTGGATGTGACGGAGATACAAATTTATCAATAGCTCTGTTTGAGTACAGTCATGTAAATTAATGTGTTCAAGTATAATTATTTTACTAATAATTCTTTAAGTATAGTATAAGCATTTATTTGAACAAAAACATAAGAAGGGTGGGTACAAACATAGAATAAATCTATCCGATTACGTTATACTACAATACATAGCGTATGTACAAACTTAAGATAAAATATACGGTATACTAACTATCGTATGCTATAGTATTATTTCCACTAACAAACTTTACGGTAAATATAATAAATAAATGCTTTTCTTCTTGTAAGTAAAGAGATCTTTCTAAGAAAGTCTGCTTTAGAGGATTAATGATGTAAGTATCTTGTTAATTTCATTCATAAAATAGTCTTCATATGGTTGTAAAATGAGTTAGAAGGCGACAGTAAAAAACAGCTTAAAAAGTTCAACTGGTAATACTTTGCTAGTTTTTTTTTCTCTCAAAGTATATTAAGTGATGAAATGGAGTCTAAGCGAGTGAATATAACTCTAAGACAGAATACTTTATGAGTGTAAAAAAGATGTTTGACTCTACAACTTCTGCGTAATGGTGATCTACTGTACGTGGATGAAGAGGTTTCAAATTTTAGAAAATGTTACAATGTACTGTATATTTAATATGCAATGAAATAGAATATTTACACAATATATTTTCAACTGGTTAAAGATAAAATAACAATTTCTTCAATAGCTTTTGATTTCAAAAATGAAATTGGCTAATAATTATAGAGACACAAGGATTGTAGAATACATATCACAGTTTACTTTGAGCCATAAAATATCATGATAACTTATTTATTTGTGAAGATATTTAGAGCTGCGTTTCACAGCCCGGGCTTAAATTCAACTGAAAATAGTTTTTTCGTTAATTGTGTGTACCTCCGTTTACAAATTTTCATTTAAAAACGTACATTTCAAATAATTCATGATGCTTTATCAATGCTTTATTAAATTACTGAAATCAGAAAAATAGTTTTAAAGATATTGTGAACTGAATTTTTTGATCAGTTTTAGAACTTTCAATATTTGCCTCTGTACTAAACAGCCTCCATATGAATTTCAAACTACCACAGTGTCCGATTATTGCATGTGACATGAAACCAAATCCAGATATGACGAATGTGATTAAAATTCTTAATTCCAGTATTAGGTGAGTTCGATTCCTGTTAATGTATTTCATAAAAGGGAGAATTTTCAAAAAAATTGTGATAACGAGAAATAGAAAATGAAGACCTTTGTTGTATAATTATTTAACTTCATACAACTAAACTTGATATAATAAGCGGTTTCATTGTGATTAGTTCTATGAAAACTTGTAATTTGTTCACGAACAGTATTACAGTCATTGTCTTCGAACCACAAAAGTGAGATATATTCTGCATGTGAAGTTTATATTATAGTTAAAGCAATTACGTTAGTCATCGTCAATTTTCGTATTTCTGAATAAACTTACTTAGATTTTCTTTCACATTGCTTCAATTATGACGTGAAACAACACAAATATATCTACGAATTTTGTAGGATTTCGACTTGCAAGTATTTACACAGAACAAAATACATTTGCTATACCAATTACATATTTGAGGTTCTTTCATGTCACCGTGTACTTCACATTAATTTATATAATTTTGTATTTCCATTATGAATGCTACATAACTGTATTCTACTAATAGAAACTAGAGCAAAACATAAATCCTTTCCTGGCAAATTTGATTAAATGAATAGTCCTATTCAGTAATGAATTTTGTACTATAGTATATACCTGATGTTGTTTAATAAAAGCTGAAAACAAATTAATACAAAGGTGAAACAAAGTCATTGTTTTAGTTTAGTATCAGTGCAAAACAGAGTTTGATTTCTGAGTAAATAATGTGAAACATTAACTCATAAACAACTTCCATTCAAGAATGAAATATTTGCGTTTGAATATACCCTTAAACGGTTTTATAAAAAGCTTAATGTTATGTAAATGTTAATTATATATTGACTAAATTACATTCATGTTGTAAGTTCTTAAGTTGTGATCAAAGGTTGTGAAAAGTCATAAGATCTGAAACAGATTGAAAATTACAGTTCTAAGTAAATAAGGTTAGAATCAATAAGAGTTAAAGCATTGAAATAGCGTCAATGAGGTTCATTTGAATATTTCATTAAATACGCATATAATAATGATCAGACGAAATCTGGATCACATTTTGATAACATAAATACTATTCAGTTATTCATTTCATTACAAACATAATTATTATAGTGTATAAAATCAATACCGTAGCCGTAATATAAATAAAATGATATCCTTATAAACTGACTTTTTGAAACTTAATGTAATATTTTTAAATAACAATTAAGAAGATCTGTCGCTTTGTATTGATGTGTTCATTATTTTAAACTTGAAGCTGAGCTTGGAGCTTAAAGTGAATTCAAATTATGAAAATTTCTTTTTCAAAGCGGGTAGAGAATAAATGAATAATTTTAATATGCCCTGTACAAAGAAAGAGAAAATCTTATACTTATAAGGTACACCTTTTTGAAATTTAGTAATAAATCATCATTTACTGTTCAAGTACAGCATTATATCTTGTTAAACATTCATCATTACATAATAACTTCATCTCTCCGTCGTACTTTTTAATTTTGTAGACAAAAACTATCAAAGTGTATCAATATCGTAAACTCATTATTACAGCAATCTCCTGTAAAAACAGTATAATAGATTCTAAAAGCTGTTATATATGCAACAAATACACTGTATGCTTGCGAAAAATCTTCCAGTGTTTCCGAAACGATAACAGGATGTTGTTTGTGCTAATGTATTACAAAATGATATTCAACACTTCCGAAATTTTATCCACCTACTAAACCTAAACCATCGGAAGTAATTAAACAATAATTACCATGTATCACGTGAGATTATACATCTATTCACTTAATTTTGAACAAAACACAAATTCTTTTATCATTGTATTGTGAAAGCGTACATAGTGCTGATCTAACGATGTTCGCTCTTTCCATTCATCAAAAGAGAAGTTAGTGTCAGATGATAAGAGTGCTTTGTTCGCCTAACTTTTAACACCTATTTAATGGAAGAAGAAAATATACAGCAAGAGAACTCTTTCCTCACTATTTTACACGCTTTCTGCTTGTGGGGAGCTTATCTTCCACATACTACATAATCTAGGAGGCTATTTGACCCTCATTTAGAGAATTCCCAAGGCTCTAACTTTCCTAATAAGCCTTTAAAATTATGAATTTCTTTTGAACTACTGCTGTATCATGAGATATGATTTCATCCTTGTGGAGTGGTTCAGTAGTTGGTTCACTTGGTTGATTAGATTGATTAAATGAAAAATTTCTGCAGTATATGAAAAAAAAAATCGATTATTTCAACTCTAGCTGTCCATTTCTTTAATATGTTTAAAAGTCTAGGTATTTTTAAAATTCATTTGACGTCAATACAATCTAAATAATTCAATATAATCACCATGCATTGAATAATGTCATGCATATGAACAAGACTTATTTATAACTTGGAGATTAGTGAACGGAGTAACCAATTTTTATATTTTCTTGCTTCTTATTAAATAAAAATAATATTTAATTTTCTCGAATATAGCTTCTAGACTAATAGCTTTCATAGTAACTATGTACAATTTGAAATTTTCCAATCATAATAACATGTGCCTTATTGTGTAATTTATTTTTTATCTGATATTGCGAATGTTACATATTTTTTATAATATTTGTTCTTTCAATGATGTATTAAAAGTAAAATAATAATAATAATAACGCTTGAGAGAATTACTGTGATTCAGTTTTCTACTGTAGCATATAAATTCAACTCTGATAAATTATGATAAAAGTAATAAGTTGTTTGTGAAATACATATTGCAGCAATATTGAAATCACAAAGAAACTTTGGGAATCAAATGTGATTGTTATTAAGTAGTCACTTGTTATAATACCTCAAGCTTTGTGAACAAAAAATTTAAAAGATAATACATACACTGTATTGTCGATATTTTTTTCTAAAATAAAAATATATGTTAATCTCACTAACAGTTATAGTAATGTAGTATCCAGTAAAGGTGTTGTTATTATGTAAAGTACTTCTTTTTCTGGACAATCTGAAGTCTATAGACCCATACATTGTTTTTAGCCTTAATTTCCGAAGGAAAAAAAGGCTTATAGGACGATCATGTCCGCCTGTCCGTCCGTCTGTCCGCCCGTGCCCCCCTTACCTCAGTAACCGCTCATCCTATTTAACCAAATTTTCAGGATTGTATCAGTACCGCAAAATGAAAATGTTCACTAGTTAAAACCGACCTAAGTTTAGAATTTTTAATTGTCATCTATCCAAATATTCCAAATTCTTTGGAAATTTTCTCAGAAACCATTTGCGGATACGGAACAAATTTCTTGATCTTAATATCGGTTAGTATAGTATCTTGTAAAAATAGTTCAGCATTTGTAATTACTAACTTTTTTTAATCTTTATTGCTCTGTACATTGCTACGGTTTTATTCATAAGAATAGTAAGATACCATCCAAAAAATATTGAAAATTCAAAATAAAGGTTTACATTTTTTCCAGGGGAAGTAATTTGCTGCTTGTTTTTATAGTTGTTGGGAAATTGCTTGGAGTGCAATTTAAGAGAAACTAACAATTTTTTTCATTTTTCCTGTCTAATTCATGCTTCTTCCTAGACAGCGACTCAGTTCGTAGACATTCTTCCTAAACAGCGACCCAGGTTAGGTTTCTTCAATAATAAAGTTTCTAAATATTGTAACAATTAATCCTGATGTTAGATATATTCCTATCATCTATATGTCGAAAACGAATAATCGCAAACACAACGTTTATAACGCTAGTTCAAACATATAGTTAAATGTCACTGCATGTATACGTATTACATACGAATAAAGATATCGACACCAAATAGTTTGCTTATTACCTATGTACTCCAAACATTTAGTCGACGATGTGCTAGCAAATAATTACAACTTTAAGCAACCGACATCGATAGCTCAGTAATGGTTCTATAATAACAATGAACTGACGATAGTGAATCAACGTAGATCTCGCGTTATGCGAGCCTGCGAAGATAACTCGTAGAGTTATTCAATAGTGTACACAATATGTTAAAATAGTATGGTATATCCAGTGTTTTCGTCGACTCTTACTTTCATATGATCTTAAATCTACATGGTATTACTCGTGCATGTATTGTCTGTAGACACGGTTTTCATATAGTGCATTAAAAATAGTGTATGCAGAAGATATTGAAGTAGCTAGAAATAGTTCGCAAGTTAACTGAGATGCCGTCAACATTCGTCACTTCGATCTTCGTATAGTTAATCGACACATATTCACCTAGTGGAGCGATTCCTGATATAAGAACTAGTCCCGATAAGGAACCACTCTTATGGATTCGTCGTTCACAAATATACCGATTCAACTTAACCGCGCATCTTCAGTTCAATGGAATATCAACAAGACTAGAGACATGATAGCAATAATTTAATAATTATGTAAATTAATAACATTATTGTAATCCAGTGATTATCATTTTTAACTTAGACGTTCAATTATATATAATTAATATTATTTGCTTATTGCTCATCATTTCGTGATCCTGTGATAAAAAATGGTATAACAACAATAATAGCAATTACTCTAATAATAATTCAAATTATGGTATCTGATCAGAATTAGGATGTATCTTGCCTAATTTGCTTATCCAGAGAAATAAAGCTCAATGATAAAAACTTGTTAAGATTTAGTATGAAAAGTAAATAGCTTTTTTTGATAATATTATAATCTTAAACACAGACTTTCCATCCCTGACACCTGATAATGTTTATAAAATTTTAGATAATTTATCAATTAATAATATACAGCAAGAGAACTCTTTCCTCACTATTTTACACGCTTTCTGCTTGTGGGGAGCTTATTTTCCACATACTACATAATTGTATACAACCTACCACATCTTGTACAAGTTTATACTTTTTAAACTATTCTATTCCATTATTTATTTACTTATTTATAAAAAATGTTAAAGGGTTATTACCTGCAGCTAAACTGACTTTTCTGAATCAATCACCAAATATTAATCTTCTTAGTATAAATAATTCACATTAGTATTCTTACCATCGAAATATCACAGATACCTGAGATATGGACCTTAGAAAATGTGCAGTAAGGTAGCAAGTAAACACGGCCGAAAACAAGACAACTGCTGATATCTCAATAAAAAGGTCATTTTGCCTATTTGTTGAGTCAATTTGGCGTCTATTTTATGGATACATTATAAATGTTTTCTTTAAGTAATTTGCATATTTTCGCGATATAGCGAAAGGAAGCAGCATGATTTGTCTTGTTTCAGGCCGTTTTGTGCTCCATTGTAGCATTTCTGTAAATCAAAATATCTCTTGAACGGTTGTGCCAAAAAATGTCAAATGTTTTTAAAAGTTCTTTAATAATGGAAAGTAAAAGAAAACCACAGAAAATTGAAAATTCATTATCTGCAGGTAACACTTCTAAAATGCAAATCACAATACTTAAACTATCAAAAACGTAATTCTTGTTTAAAAGAAGAAATCCTTTCAATCTTTTGGTAATTAAGTTTGCTTACTACTATAGTTAAAACAGTGATAGTCAAACTTTTTTACGAAAGTGTTAACAATGTTAAAAACTGTTCTAGCAAGAAAAGGTTCTTGTTATTTCGAAACAGGTATAACAGATAAATGAGCTACCGTATAGGTTCTTTCAGGATTGATTCAAATTCCATTCTAAATAAAACAAATTATCTAAATTTAACAAATGGATACTAATAAAAAAAGAAGTAAATCCATATAAATAATTATTTACAATTAACTAACGTTTCATCATAACTATAAAAGATAATTTGACAGCTGCTCCAAACGAGAAAGAAAGAGAGAGAGACATTTGAATTTGCACTCCTATTAAAATGATATGAAAGTGATAAATAAGAACTACAGGGTGACTCCCCCAGAAATGTGGAGTTGGGTTCCGGGTGAAACCCGTTCTCACCATGTATTCTTATGGGATTAAGAAGTGAAAGTAAAATCTAACTTCACATATCTGAAGGAGCCACGGTGTAAAATGTTTGAGTGTGACCTTACCATGTTTGTGATCCAAATCCATACCACATAAGTTGTAGCATTTCAAATAG
>JAQIWE010004636.1:0-10593 GCA_034698565.1 Campodea plusiochaeta
TACAAATCGCAAGAAAGTCAAAGAATTTAAACAGACTAACAAGGGATTATCAGTTGGCGGTTGTCAGAAACATCCTTAATCGGTTAAACGGTTAGGGTTCTTATGATTGAAAATACAGTTTATAAAAGTTTGCTTTCGTAATTCGTATCTCGCTAAAAGACAGGCTTTTCACATCCAGTCAGTTTTAATTAGAGAGTTCGAAGAATAGAATGATCTACGCAAGGATCGAACTTTTCTCTCGAGGGTCGATTTTTATCTCGAAAAGACTAGAACACTCGAAAAAAATACTAGAGTCGTTTCGAATCATTATGAAGTCGTGAAGTCATTTAATGAGAATACAGTTTAGCTCAGGCTTGGACTTGTACAGTTTTGATGTCGTCTCAATGCGCTATTTTTTTGTTTTCGAACTGGATTATTATATTCTTGATAGTTGACGTTCTGATCGTTCTAAAAACGAGGTGATTGCTGTTAAATTGGTATTTTTTCCATCGGGAAGCCATCTTTTCCAACACACATATCCTGTTTTTCTTTCTTTGTTCTCTATTGTACTCGCTTTCCCTAGAGTAGAGACCCATAAGTTGTGTTGGAAAAGATGGTTTCCCGCTGGTAAAAAATTCTCCTTTAATTGCTGTTCGTTTCTGAATTATAACTGTATTTACAACTAAGAGCTTTTAGTCAAATATTTATCAGTTATTGAACAGTCATTTTTCGTCGATGTTTATTGTTAATTTGCTATAATAAGTTAACAATGATTTAAAATGCTCCAGTAATACATTGCTGCGTATATTAGGATGAACCAAATTTTACTCAAATGGTTATTAAATCCAACATTGTTGTGAAATAAAAGCAAACATTATTAGGTCTGCTGACTGTTATTCGTCCTTTCTGATTGTTCTTTTTCAAGCGAACTATATATTCTAAAAATGGCAGTTTGCAAAATAAATGGAGATATATCCTTTAATGTTCTAACTTTTTGTAATACTAACTGTCAAACAACTCGCATTACAAATTCGATCAGGAAATACCAAAAATTCCGAGTTACAGTCCATGAAAACCCAGAAATGCACCCTCAAAAATACTTACTCCTAGTTCACTAATTGACTAAAAAAACTATAGAATTAAGAGCCTTCCACCTAAAATTGAAATTCACAATGGTCGAAATTTGAAATTTGTGTTATTCACCAGATAAGGTAGCAAATCGTTATTTTTATTTTGGATTGCATTCGTTATAATAATATTCAAATATATTTGTGAAAATCGCCCGATTACTACACAAAATGGCCGCCTGTAGAGACAAAAAGTTCAGTTTGTTTAATGCTATAATTATAATTTAACAATTGATAGGAGCTTAAAAAAAAATATCATTTTGAATTATACGTGTAAAACAACATTCTTCTATCTTTTCATTATGCCATTAATGTATCATGCCAATGATTTAAAAAATAATTAAAATCGTCATCACAATTTTTCCCGTAAACCATCTACTAAATATTTTATTTTCATACGAATTAAAAATTGGAAAGATATAAGAATAAAAAACTTCATCTTGAATCCAATGATACCAAACACTTCATAATTGCTTTTAAAAAAGTAGCAGTAAAATAGTATTAGATTTAACATGGAAGTTCTGAAACTCAATTTTCATTCTAAGTGGAGGAACCTTAAACATCTCCCACTCGACAAAAAACTACTTAATTGTAACACCGTGCACTCATCTAATGGGGGCCGCCATTACACCGAAATAACAATATACACGCCTACTCAATTAAAGTGGAAAACACTACTCATTATATAAACAACAACCGTGGCGTCTAGCGGTTAAATATGGCATCAATAATGCGTCTTTTTACGTTTTCTTCGACTCCATTTTTTTCTATTTTTTCTACTCCTTCCGAAATGACTCGAAAGTAAATTTAGCGTGAACGCAAAAGAGCGACGAAGTCTGTGTGGTCCTCTTTTTTTGTTGATGTTTTGTTTTTTGTATGTTTTTCCCCTTTTATATGACTCGGAGACATGTCATAATGCGTGGGCTGTTTGTTTTATTGTAATGTATGACCATCAGATATGGGTTTTCGGTTGGTGATTTTGTGTCGGAGAATTGGGTTTTTGTGAAAAAAATATAATCCAATTTTGGTATTCCAGAGCGATCATATATTTTTATTGCATCATTCTAAGTTATTTTAATTTCAGTTCTAAAAATATTTGCATATTTTCAAACGAGTGACAAAAATTATTCCATATTTTTGTGGCAATGACTTAGAAAAATTATATTATTGTTTCGTTCCTCTAGAAGAAGACAAAATAGAATAAACTATTATTGTGTCAAGTATCTTCTTATTACCAGTTTTTTCAACGCAAAATTTTCCCCAGAATTTTATGGAGGAAACATTATATTATCATAAAAATATCTCATCACTCTTTCCCTGGAATTGTTCAAGACAAATATAAAAAACATAAATCACATTACGTAAGAAAAACTTATATTACGTACTTTTGTTAATATTACAATAAACAAAATTTAATTCCATTACCAAAAACTATATAATTAAATTATATTTTCACAACCATTACTTGAACTCCTAAAAGCAAATAAACAAATTTGTTTACTTTCACATTGGCAACATGAAAAACAAACAAACAAAACTTCATTTTACAGTTGGTACGTTCCATGACAATATTATTCATATTCATAACACTAACAGTTGGTAATCATGACGAGTAGTGCTTCATCTGGACACACTTGACGTTTAAATAAACAAGACGGAAAATTTAATTAGCATTTAAATTGAATTTTACAATTTGTGTAATATAACAACAGAATGTAAACAAAATTGAAGTGTATAATACTTTTACGAGTCCTAATATGGCGATGAAAAATATTTTTGAATTGTGTTCTATGGGAGTTTGACAGGTACATCGTGGTGAATGTTTTTCTTTTTCTTTTTAAACAATGCAATATTATACAGTATAGTGTTTCTTTTGCTATGAGAAAGACCAGCAGGTTAATGATATGCAATGCACACTGAGTCTTAAAATCAAAATGTGAGCAATTTACAATATATTGCAAACAAAATTGTATGACAATATTATGGGAAATATTAAAAGATGTTTTACTGTTATTACAATAGATCACTTCAGGGGAAACCGTATGGGCGCCACCATACTGGAAAAGGTCCGGGAAACTTAAATTTAAACTACTCAAAAATAACGATAATGCAATGCAATTAATTTTTAAATTAAAGCAATGAATATTTATCAGAATTATCTTCAATTTAAAACATAAAACTCACAGAAAATCGAAATTAATTTTTGAGAAAAAAAAATTATATTGCTTCAATTTTCCATTTTTGATAGTGAATATCTCGAAATAATTCCACTTCGCATATAAAATTTTTTCGCTGTTTTTAATCCTGGGACATTGTACTACACACTAGAAAACGTATTTTTGCTAAATAACTCCGAAATAAATAATTAGAAGCAAAAAAATATCGTTTTCCCTATCCCGGTCAATGTAAAGGTTCAGGTGTGTCCGTAATGGCTGCCTCCATAGTGGTTCCCTGAATACCGTATAACGTCTGTTGGAATCTACTACGCTTTGAAAAATAAATTAAGAACATGACAAATTTCATCTCAAGTGGGACTCGAACCCACTATCCAGGACCATAAATGTTGAGAATCGAGTGGGTCATAGCCATCTGAGCAATTGGGCAAACAATTATTTTTTTCTCATTCTTAAATTAATAATAATTGCTAGTCTAATGGAAGCAATCAAATTAAGTACGTACAGCGTTGCCGGAATCAAAAATATACGTACAGCGTTGCCGGAATCAAAAATATTATACGCTGGTGTTGAATATGGGAATTGAACAACCCAACTAATCGATCCTCTATAAATTATTCAAAATTACATTTTAATAAAAAAAAATCTAGTGCTTAATTGTTACTATAAGATGTATTTGCCAGTTCCAGTATCTGACTGATAGTCTTATGGTATTACTTGAGATTCTTGAACATGGACAAAATATATAAGCTGAAATTGATATAATAACAATGTAGATCTGGTTTTACCATAAACCTGTATTTTTTTCCTGCGGGAAGCCATCTTTTCCAGCACAGCTTAGAGGTCTCTTGGGAATGCGAATACAATAGAGAACAAAGAAAGTAAAACTTGATCTGTGTGTTGTAAAAGATGGCTTCTCTTTGTAAAAAATACAGGTTTATGGTAAAACCAGATCCAAATTGTTAATATTAATCAATACTTCAATCGTTTAAAAACAATCGTCTTCCCAATAACTCACGAAAATTTCATCAACTAATTCATCTTTCCACCACCAGGTCACGCACGTGTTTTACTCCTCCCCCTTCTAGCTGGAATAAAAACAAACCTATATATTCTTACCACGTAATAAATTATTATCCGATTTCTCCGCCAGAGGCAGCAATGTCGTTTATTATCTGCGGGTTTATAGTTGGATTACCCGCTGGAAAAAATATGTGGGAACTTTTGCAAAGGGTATAAAAATGTCAAAAGTGTCTTAAATGTGCTTAATGTGTCTCAGTGACGCACCTGCACGGCTATGTGTCACTTTTAGAAGAGTTTTTATATGCAATTTGCGCGGGTGTAATGGAAAAGGTTTTAATATGTTTTTTTAAAGTCGAGTGTTTTAGCGAACTTTATACTTTAGGGATTCTCTTGTTGGGATTGAGTGGGACTCGAACTCACATCTTTTGACCATGTAGTTTCTATCACTGAAAGAGTTCCTGCAGCTAAATTGACTTTTCTTATATTATAACATAATATTAGTCTACCTGACATAAATAACTCCTATTATTTTTTTTTACCTACCAAAAATCATCGGTTGTGGAGATATTCACCTTAGAAAATAAGTTGTAAGGGAACGGAGCAAGCGTGACCCAAAACAGAACAACTGCTGATATATGAATAAAGTGAGTTTGCTACTACTTAATAGATATGCGTTCTGATATGTATTTTTCAGCGAATAATTTGCATATTTTCTCAAGGAAGCGAAATTAAGCAGTTCGACCTTGTGGAAAATCTATCGACTATATAACAGAAATCTCTTGATCCGTTTGGTCAAAAAATGTCAAACGTTTTGTAAAAATTCTTTAATATTATAAGTTACAAGAAAATCACAGAAAATGGAAAATTCATTATCTGCAGGTAACCCTTTAAAAACATTCACAAAAGACAAGTGAAAGTGATATTGATTATAAGTAAATAATTATTTTTGTTGCTATAAAAATCTTATAGTCCAGCCATTGGGGTCAGTTGGGAAGGGGGAGAGGGGGTGCTGTAACAATCACGTCCATACTTATTTTACAATAACAAAAATAAAAAAAAAACGGAAAGAAAGAGGAACTTTAAAAATATTATCATTAATAATAATAATAATATTGAGGACCACAGTGTCTGTTCTTCTGGTTTCACCCGGACAGATGCTTAAATCCAGGTCATTATGTACCTGTGCGAAAACACTTAATAATAATTTTAAAAGAAATGAAAGAGAAAGTAGCAAATGTTACAGCTTTTTTCTTTCACTACAACTTTGCAAAAAAAAAAAATGCTATGGCCAACTATGTCATAATAATGGGACCCATAGCCGTCTACTAAACGATCTTTGCAATCGCTTAAATATTATCCACCCCAAGTTACGACTATGAACCTAACCTATACTGTACATAACCGTACAAAATCTAAATGATATTTAAAATGCTCATTGATTAAAAACTAAAAAGTAATATTGCAGATGTCTAGACATCAAAAACACCTTATTTCGAACACTGTACACAACTTTCGCAATTACTTCCAATCCTGCTTTACAATTAATCTCCAAATTCCACAAACTTCATCTCCACCTATTCAATACCCAGCACTGTATAATATTACAGTGCATATAAAAAACCACTGTACATTTAATTTTACTTTTAATACTGCGCTAATTCGACTACAATGCGAAATGATGAAGCACTTTTGAAGTAGAGGATTTTTACGTTTGCAATATAGAGACAAAGTGTATTTGCTTTCTGTATGCAATTATGAGTTATGGGATTTTTTGCTGTAGGAGTACAATAGGATTTTTTTATCTGGGAAAGGAGTATGTTCTTTTTTTACAGGTATTAATAATGAATGATACGGGGGGGGGGTATGTAGGTTTTATTACTTCTTTTAAGTGGGTAGTACGATTTTTATGAAATGTTTTCAATTTGAGTGATATGTTCTTGTGAAAATGCAAACGATATCTATATCGTTAATACCATATACCGAATTACTGATCTGAGATATGACTTTTAAGGCTTTATGAATTATAAAAGAGGCAAATTACCTGACGAAACATGAAACCATATTTGATTAAAATATCAAAATTCTGAATTCCTGTTTTCGATTCTACTGGATTGAATTGAATCTCACATCATATTGTAACTCATCTCCGCACCCCCCCCCCCCCACTTCCCCCCTCCTCTATGGCGACCAACCCCATTATAAACATCGATATTTCAACTTTTTTCCCTTTGCCACTGAAATGAGATGTCACCATCACTCATTTATCGAAGGGGGTGGGGGTTCAAATAATACTTCAATTCAAACCTCCCCCAGAAATACTTTTTTTCGTCTTTTTTGATTTATAACAAAGTTTGAGTCCATTAGACACATCATTGTCGTAGATAATGAGAAGAGGGTTTTTGTGTTTCTCTCTCTCTCCAGCAACTTGTTATTTAGTTGATGGTTTCGTCGTTAGGGGGACAGGAGGATACCTGAATAGTGGAGAATTATTAAGTTTTGGAAACAGATTTTAAATTTAATTTATTCATACATAAGTTAAAGTTTATGGAATAACATAGACTTCTGTACTTGCCATCAAGAAACTAAACCAAATTTGAGTATTAATAATTGATGAAAATGTTAAGGAGCAAATAATTATTTGATAACGCTATAATAGAACAGAATTATGAATCACACTAAATATTGTAGAAATATCATTTTGGATATAATAATAGTTATATGGTATACAAATTGGTAAGCACAACCTGGAACTACCTTCACCTATATCAAGAAAATAATCCTAATGAATGGATGATCGATACTTAACTTACAGTTTCAACCTGCAAAAAAAAAACAAAAAAACGCAAGGATATTGAAACATGACAGTGTATTGATTTAGAAATATAAATCATTTTTTTATCTTACGAACTCAACTGGTTATGTCTTCAAACTATTTTGACGAGTAAACCCATTGTTGACCATTTGTTTGGGTGGTTCAAATTATGTATTTTCTATACAATTCGCAGGCTAGTCAAAGAAAACAAATAAGTCAACAAAGATCGTTATTCAACTGTTTACTTTAACCACCTTGACTTTTTTTATTTGAGAGGATAAATAGTGATTTTTCCTTTAGATTTTGATAATTACACACTTCAATTAAAATTATTTTATTTGCAGCAGACATTAACAAAACGAGGGATAAACTTGACTGAAATAAAATACAGAGCAGACCCTCAAACTTTTGATACTTGCTTTAAATGATATTGAATACCAAAAAAATTAAGTTGCGTTTGATTTTTTTTTAAATTTATCACCAATTCACCATTATAAGAAAGCTACAAAATTACAGTAAGTGACATTTTTGTTTAGAAATGATTATAGCAACTTTTAAAATAAGATAAAGAATTCAGATCTATCATTGCTTTAAAAAAATGTAATTATACAACTGAAACTTACAGAAATATATTGATTAGTTACACTATGTCCTGTATATAATCCAGAGGTCGCACACACTCTCGTTCGTCGTAACAAGATGACACGTAGAGCCATCTCTAGGGAGATTGCATGAACTAATGAAGTCTCCTGTTATAGTAGTCTCAAGTATACCGAAGTTATGTTGACGTTATGAAGTGCTTGCAAAGTATAGACGAATATTGAGTGATAGTACACTACATCAGTTTAGAATACGAATACGTTATTAGAAAATGCATAGTTCAAAATAACTAAAGTAATAGTTGTCGTTTAGTTCAGCTATATTCTATTCTTAAAGCATTAAAGAAAAGTATATCATAACTGAAATATTAATGTAAAATTTCAAACCAACATTAGTACCAAAAATGTCATGAAATGTTCCATAGCATGAAGGTATAATTTTATACTTATAATATTCAAATGTCTGAACCATATTCTTGCAAGTATAGTGTTTTCAAAATCGTACGGACCCAGATAGATTAACCCATCAAGGGTGTTTCTGACATTCCAACAATTGATAATCCTTTGTTGACTTATTTGTTTTCTTTGACCAGCCTGCGAATTGTATAAAAAATACACAAGTTGAACCACCCAAACAAGTGATCAACAATGGGTTTGCCCGTCGAAATGGTTTGAAGACATAATCAGTTTGAGTCCGTAAGATTTTGGAAGAAATATAACATTATGCCATACCGATATTATAGTATATTACAAAGCTACGGTTGTTTACAGCAAAATCGTTATGTAAATTCATAAATCCTTAACTTGCAGATCATGTATACTATATACAGGATCCCAGACAGAGAATGAAATTATATTTTTCTATTGTTGCTCATTCCATATATACCATTCCTGAAAATGTGAAGGTGGTGACAAACTCTAAATATTTAAATGACTCATTATTATTTCATAGCTTTCTTTCATAGCAGTCAGTAGATCATTCTCCATATGATGGGTGTCAATGGATGTAAATACCTTAAACATGTAATATTTTTCAGCATGATGTCTCATTTTCCAACACACAAGTCCCTTTTCACTTTCTTTGTTCTCTATTGTAGTCAATTCTCAATAAGGTACATTTATTCTGTGTTGGAAATCGGGACTTCCATGGGTCTTTAAAGATTTGTGCAAACAAAAAAAGTAATCAATACTTGATTGAATCACTTACATCTTCACAGATAAGTAATCAAGCAAATAATTAAAAAGACTAGACACTCAACCCCCCCCCCCCCTCACCCTTCTGACCTCTCATTGTCCCCTTTTTTCTCCCAAAATCCATCAAACTCTTCGCAACATTAAGCCTACTTAATCCAATAGATCTTATCTAAGACATCGTATATTTTATTAACTTCTATCAACTGAAGGTCCCATGGGACGTCCCATTGACGTGATTGACATAGGGGAAGTAAGGTCGTGGACCTACATGCAATCGTCAGATGATGATGAATATCCCGGATAACAGGATTTATTTGGGAGGATGAGATGTGGATGACGTCATTGTAGTGACGAGTGGTTCGGAATTGAGTTAGGAGTTGAATAGGAATTGAGAAGATTTGTTGCATTTTTAAATTCAGCAATGGCCTCAGTAGTCACATCACAGGAGAACAATCTGAGACATTTGTTAAATTTTTATATTACTAATAAAAATCACTCGTAAAATAATTGAAAATTTGCAATGAAATGTATGAATAACAACATTACTGATGTATTTGAAAATAATTCAAAATTCAAGTATCTCCCTAAACAGTTTTATAAGCAACAAGCACTGAAAACTGATCTCCATTATCAAGATAAATACTTATAAATTCTTAGACTAGTTCTAATATAGAAAACAGAAATGATTAATTATAGAAAGATAAAAAAATATTTAAAAGTCTTTTAACATGTGGCTATATTTTTATTTTTACATTATTAAGAATTGGTTAAATTTTGTTGGGCTAGATTATGTACTTTCCATTCTTCATAATCGACAGTTCCTATTTTGATAATTCTTTATTATATTGAGTATTATCATTAAACTTTTAATAATATTGTAGAAATTATTGATCTAAAGACATTAGAGAAAATTCAATTTATTCTTTCGTCAAGCAAATGCTAGTACATTGTACTTATAACAATCCATTATTACACAAAGAATTTTTTTAACACAAAAAATCATTAGAAATATCCAATTCCATAACCCCATTGTATTCGCAAACTTCTTTTAAACATAAAGAAAACTTCAATCTACTATAAAATTCCATCATCTAGCTTCAAATTGACTCGCAAATAGTACAGCACTAGAATAATGAACAAAACATCTATATATATGAAACAACTATATTTTATACATGTTTTATATGTTGACAGCATATAATCAATGCTTGTTCCTGAAGTGAACATGCTGCTTTTTCAATTTCAAATGTGCTGGAATAAGGGGGGATATAATATTTATGTGTATATAAGGGAAAAAGTCAAAAGATATCTAAATTGTGCGCTTTTTGAAACAACGAAAATAATAATGTTCAGGTTTCCCCTTTTACAGATAAGGCAAATGATGTTTGTTTAAAATGAATGGTTTGTTTTTAACGCTGGAATAAATTTGTTTGGTTGTTTGAAGTTGCAGTGGAATAATGTGTGAAATAATATACTCTTTTTAAAGGTTAAAAGAAAGACAAGAAATTAACATAATATCAAAAATTCCAATACATAAAAAAAATAATTTTCCATATCTGTTTTTTTTTTTTTTTCAAAGCCAAATACTGGCCTTCCAAAATCTTACGAACTCAAACTGGTTATGTCTTCAAACTATTTTGACGGATAAACCCATTGTTGACCACT
This sequence comes from Campodea plusiochaeta, assembly GCA_034698565.1. Taxonomy (NCBI): domain Eukaryota; kingdom Metazoa; phylum Arthropoda; class Diplura; order Rhabdura; family Campodeidae; genus Campodea; species Campodea plusiochaeta. Next base: position 10,574 of record JAQIWE010004636.1, read on the forward strand.
TGTTTGGGTGGTTCAAATTG
>JAQIWE010004637.1:0-10593 GCA_034698565.1 Campodea plusiochaeta
TTTCTTAAAATTCGGCACAAATGTTTCTGTTATTATTCCTAACTCAAATAACTGAAACATTTGTGCCGAATTTCAAGTAAATTGCGCCGATGTAAAATATTTTTTATTTTTTAAAACTGAAAATTTCTTATGGCAATTAGCATGTGAAAATTGAAGTTTTGTGAGGTCCCCCCTTCTCTTCAATTTTAGGAGTAAAATTTCAAATTGCATTTCTGGGAGTAAAACTCAATTTGCAGAAGAACGGCTATATAGTTGATGATAAATAAATCCCAGATGATCACCTCGTGTGGTTCCTTCGTCAGTATATTTTATTCTTTTTTTTTCATGTAGATGACTGGTTGAAAATAAAATGATTTATGTACAGAGAAGGCTTTGTGTTTAATGTAATTCAAAACTTTGTTATAAAAAAATTGATTTTTTTTATATTCTCCAACTTTACATTTTATCCACATACCTTTCTCTGATAGTAAGGTAATGTTATTACTACATGTTCCTTCCGATGTTGCTGATGACTGTGACAATCCTTACATACATTATAATCCTCACATTGTAAACATCTCATACGATCTCCTATAATTGGTTTAGCAATTATGACGTCACTATGTGTATTGCAAATGGTACATGATACAGGATGAAGGAAACCTTGGAAAGAGTGAAACAAAACATGAACAATTTTATAAATTCCGAAAGAATATAAAATATTCAACAGATACCTGTATTTTTCTCTGCTTTTAAAGTATACCGACATCATTATTTTTGTCAACAATTGAACAATTTCAATTTCAAGAATTTCAATGTCGATAGATTTTTCACAAGATAACACAAATCGACCTGCTTATTTTCGCTGCCATGCGAAAATATGCAAATTATACGCTGAAAAACACATATCAGAATACAAATATATTAGGTAATAGCAAAGCCGACTTAAAAATAATGCAAAGTAATCATTTTATTCATATATTAGCAGTTGTCTTGTTTTGGGCCATCTTGCTCCGCTACTTTACAGCTTATTTTCTTGCATTTTCTAAGGTGAATATCTCCACAAGCGGCGATTTTTGGGAGGTAAGAAAATTAATATGAGTATTTATATCAAAAAGACTAATATTAGGTTATAATATCAGAAAAGTCAATTTAGCTGAAAGTAACTCTTTAAAGAATATGATTGACACTTCGATGATGGTCTGCTATGCTTCCGAGTATCTCTGATATCAGCCTCCCCTTATACACACACTGACTTACAGATAGCCGACGCCTCTCTCTGAATATCACCAAGGTATATTTTCTTCACCGTATAGAGTGTGAGTGAGTATTGTCCATCAGAAGATTTATACAGTCGCATTCCACCAGACCAAGACACAATGACCTTTATTATTTCTTCCTTCGAATCAAACTTCCACAAGTAGTAATCATTCTCCAAACGATCCTTTTCTTTATCTCCGTTATTGTATTCATTAAGAATAGGAATATGTTTAATAAAGATAGGGGAGAAATGAGAAGGATATAGGTAGAAAGAATCACCAGGCCACACATGACCATTAACTTCATCACTAAACTCAAATTCACTCAACTTTTCACCATTTTCACCAGGATGAAGAGTAACGCTAAAATGCACTTTCTTCTTCTCAATATTTCCTATTCCATTCATATAACTCAAATGAATAATTTCATATTGATAAATTATTTATTATTATACTTGGAATAATTCCAAGTGTAATAAATACTGATAACAAACAATGTTCAGATAACATAAACTGGTGTGTTATGATATTTCTGTATCATAATATTTAGAAAAGGCAAAGGGGGACAATATACAATGTTAATATTTAGATGGTTTTACCAATAGCGGTCTCTAAATATTAAAATTTAAATTGATGGGTTATTGGCAGTCTCTAGAGTATATAGTCCTTCCCTTTAGCTTTCGTATACACATAGTATTTCACTATTGTGATAGTGGCTTAGATACAATTTTAAAGCATGATTAAAAATGGTGTGGCAGGTTGGTCAAGTGGCTAAGGCGCTCGCCCAGAAAGCAAGAGTCGCCGGGTTCAATTCCCACATCTGCCCAAATTTTTATTTGTGTATTTATTGTTGTATCGACCGCTAGGGGTAAAACCATCTTAATACTACAACAACTAGCAAGTGATGTTCAAAGTTCAATTCAGGTATTGCTCAGTCTTCACATTGGTACCGTACAAAAGTAATTAAATATGCTAAAGTAATAAGATATTTAATACAGTTTTAAGCAGTAAATATTTTCGTCGCAATGGAAATGAAGTAAAAAAAAACATTGAAAACAAGCATAAAATATTTATATTTATATTGGACAGCAATTTCTTATCATTTATGCTGCTTCTAGAATGTATATATAAAGTATCTACAGAATGAAAAGGTTAAAGCAAAATTAAAGCTTACTTAATGTTTAGAGACAGTAATCGTTTCAAAATTAAACGCACAATTCCACTTATTTCAGATTACAATAGGATACCTACATTTTCTCAACTTCTGCAAGAAAAACACATCATTTACGTGTACAAAATTATTGCACAATACTGAGCTATCATCATATAAATGAAAACTAAAAAATAAAATTATTCTTTTGTTTACAAACTACAAATTCAACCAAAAATAAAATAAATCAATCACTGTATAAACTCATAAAATCATTACAAGTAAAACGTCCGACTTCCTCACCCCTGCAATGCACTGACCATCACGTCCCCAAAAATCCCCATAAATTCTACGTCTCTTCTATTCTACCACATCGATTTCCTACTTTCCACACGTCCTCAAATCCTTCAGTAAAATAATAGGAATCTTTTCTTCTTGTAGCTGGTTCCACTTTTTAATCTGTCTGTCTACCTTGTTATTAGCATTATTATAAAGAATTGTTCGACAGCAGAGGAAAAGTTTTTAATTGCGTTAAGATGTGTGGTGGAAAAGTTCCTCTTTTTTTAATCCCGTTGGGTTGGTAGCTTTTTATTCTCTTAGCAATTAGAAAGTGAATGACGGAGCTTACCAACTGTAGTAATGGGGACATTTGTTATAATGAGAAGGATAAAGACATATTTGGCCGACATTTCAAGCAATTTTGTTTTCCAGTAAGTTTATAATAATCTTGTATATTTAAATTAATAACGTGAGATTCTGCAGTTTTTTTTTTTTTTTTTTTTTTTCAGAATTAGAAACAGTCTTAGCACATACCCTTGAAACAAATAAATTTTATGAGCATAGCTCAATAATTTTAGAAAAAGTTGTACAAATTGAATGTTTGCTGTAATGAGAGTGAAGCTAAAAGATCAAAAAAAAAAAAAAATCACAATTCCACCAGTATAAATAATTTAATCTGGGTTCTTTCCACTGGTGGAATTGCAGGTAGGCAGTTATTCTTAAGAGTAATTTTGTTTGTAAATTAACTCTTTAATTGTAAATTAACTCACAATACTTCGAATATAATATACTTGGCCTAAGTGAACCGACTTATATTTTTTTAATGCAATAAAAAATCTGTCGTTGTTATTGTTGTACATGCCATAGCATTTTGGGATTTACGAAGCAAGGCAATTTACAATTCTCATCTAAAAACAAATTAACTATTGGTTCATGAAATCATGCCGTTATCTTCATTTTAGTAATGATAAATGCTGGTAACATAATTATTTCCCTTTTGTCTATTCACATAGCCGTTTGAGTTCGTATTATTCAAAAGTTCACTGTCAGTAGCATGGTGTAGAGGAGACAAATTAAAAAAGAATCTGTCTGAAACACAAGAGAATAGCTCAATTCCCTATTATCAAAATGCACTTTTATATTTACACTTATTCATTATTTGCATTAGTAGATTGCATTTGGAATATAAATTCATGTAAATAACAATGTATTAGTTTTCTGATTTTCTATTAACATTTTCTTTGTGCTCACCATTGGTTGGAGGAAAAGTTGTAAATTCTGAGAAAGTAGAATTTTTACGATAAATTTTAATAAGAGAATTATATTACTGTTTTACCTCATTTATGCTTTCTACGCCTTTATTATATATTGCAAAGTGTTAGCTCAGCAGAATACAAAACTGCAGATAATAGACTTTTATAATAACATTTAGTAATATTCTGAACATACGAGTAACGAAAAATATATTATTATTTTGGAATTTGCGTTTTACTTTGTGCAATAGAACATATCGTGTGATAGTCCTATGTGACGTCGTATTTTGACTGAAAAGAAGTTTATTACTGATATTTCAAGTCATATTAAAGTGTTAAGACTAGGTCTACCAATTGCATAGGGAGACCATCACTCAATACTAAAACTTAAATTGAAGTTAAACCTTGCAGTCCATTACATTACAGTTCCTTACAGTCCATTAGATTTAATTTTAAGTCATACTTGAAATTTGACTAATATAATTTTTTTAAACATAAAATGTTCTGCGGAAATTACAGAAATTTTGTAATATTCTTTCTTAAATAATTAATGAGCGTTATTCTTCAAATCAAAAATTTAAAGGTCCATTATTTTTCAGCGGGAAGTTCTGTTTTCCAACACAGATTAAAGGTCCCCTGAGAAATTAAGTACAATAGAGAACCAAGAAAGTGAAACGGGATATGTGTGTAGGAAAATGGGATCTCCTGTGGAAAAAATACACGTTTAAGCGACTGATTCATTGATATTTTTCGTATATCTCCCGCAGTCTCAGGTGCTCGAATTGACGATCACTTCTCTTACCAAAGAAATACTTCAGACTAATAAGTAAAAAAAAAACTACTTAAATTAAATAAAAAAAGACTGTAAAACATGATCTGTTGATGTTATTAGCCAGGAGTAAATTGAAAAGTTCACAAATACATACCAAAAGAAGTAAAGTTTTGAAAAGTAACATTACGGCGATATACTGACCACGTCTTCAAATACTTTGCTTTTAATGCTAAATAATGTAAATTTAAACATTTTGAGTTTAAAATATTCTTTTAAAGAATTCGTATTTTGAAAGGAAAAAGAAAAAATTCCTGCTGCTAACAAGTTGCAATCGTCACAATTCAAATATTCTGATTTGTTTTTGTAATTCTTATTCTTCGTTTCTCCAGCTGTTCTTTTATATGTTGGTTGGTATATTCTTTTGTCCGTGAGTGTACTTCCTTCTCGTAGTTGCTGATTCTCTCACCAGCTGTCACTTGAATGCAGAGAGGGAAACTGGTATGATTTGAAGGTGAGATTCTCACAAAACCACCTGCCCCCATTGACCATGCGCCACACTTTTGTTTACGACAAAGAATAGGACGTTTGTTCAATATTTATTAAATTTAAAAAGTGAGAAAATTCAGACATTGTTTTAAAATAAACAAGCAAATAAAAAGAAAATAACTTTTTTTTTAATTTCTGTCTGCAGATCCTTCAAAAAGATTTATATGCTATACAAAACATTAATTGAGAAACCCGATAATTTACTAGATCACATTGTATGAATTACATAAAATATTCCAATAATATGTACAAAATAGATAACAACATTGATAATTTCAGTAAGTATTCTTTAGATAAATTTTAGCATTTTACTACGCCGATTATAATAATTTGGTATTCAAGATTAGAGTTTGATCATTTACAGAGTTCATGGATATGACATGTTATATAATACAGAATTCATAATCTGACATGTGCTAAACATAATATCTGTATCGAAAATAATAATAATAATAAATAAGATCTATTGTTACAATAATTAGGTCTGAAAGACTGAAACAAAGAAGCATTGGTTTCGCATCACCAACTGGTTTTTCAGTGCTAAAAGGAAATAATTGTAAATGGGCCAATATCTGTATTTGTAATATTAAAAGGAATCTTTTATGAATTCATAAAATTTCACTTGCTTTCTTTCCATTCCCAGTAGAGGCTTTACTATGGGTGTGTCGGCCCTGGCGCGACATATGTTATGATGGAGACCCGTCCACGTTAAAATGCTCGGTCTTGAATAGGAACGTTTTTGAAAAATCCATAATGACAAAAAGTTTTATTTATTATTTTTATTTTACAGATTTTCAGTTTATGTTATGGTACTCTTCCTATTCCATACATCTACGCAGAACATAATACTGCTCGAATGACATCTTTTGGAGCTAACATCATCAGTGAAGGTTTTAGACGACATTTAAAGTGCAAAAACAGGTGTACCAATAGAATTGGATCTTCAGGGCTGTAGATAGAAGTATGGGGGTCCTGAGGCGAAGTGTCATAATGGAGCTCCTATACACAATAAACTGTCTGTAATTTTAGAAAATAGGTATTTCGGAAAAATGTTTACTAACTAAAAATGTGTTTATTACAAAATTTGGGAGTTATGTTAGGTTTATATATGCTAGGGAGTAGCCCGAATAGCAAAATTTTAATGTCTATAACTGCAATTTTGAACAATTTTTGGATTCAGAATAGGCCTAGCCTGTTTTCTTGAAAATTAACTTCTCCCTTTCAATTTTCTTAGCTTTTCTCCCTCTGTTCGGAACCCCTATATCATTAATAATTGTTCCGGGGCCCGGCGTCGCCCTGCTTACCCCGGCGTAGTTACGCCCCTGTTGTATTATATAACCCAGTTCTATTTTGTTGCAGAGTACAGAATCAGGTAGAAAATCAGACCATGTGAACACTAGTAAAAGATTTGATCTCATCATCAAGGTATAATATATCAACTATAATTTGTAAATATTTTATTAAATATATCAACAATAACGATAATTTCGAGAGTACAAAGTGTAGTACAGAGTTTCGTATATCAACAATATTTTCAGTGCTCATATAAATATTGAATTTTGCAGCTCACGTCGTCAGTTAAATCTATTAAATACATTTCAGCACGTATGTAAACAAATGCTCTGATGCCGCTAAGGTTTTCTGCAAGAACAAAATACACCGGATAAAAAAGCACTGTTGGGCCTCTATATACAGTATTATGTACCTTCGAAGTGTTCTGCCAAATATTTTATTTTTCTATTTACCAAAAATATCCTGCTATGTGCTATCCAACAACTATCTTTCCGTATACTTGCAAAATAGCTATGGGCAAAAAGTTTATTTTGAAACTGACTGCAGCACAGCTACCAAAATTAATACATGCACCGCCTGCTTTTAAATTATGACAACATGATGAAATTATCGGTAAATTTTACTGAAAAAAATGATAGTGTATATTGTTTCGTTATTTCTGCTGCCAGAACAGCGGTCGCAATTATACATATAAGAAAATAAAAGTAAAATATTCCCTGTAAACTTTTTAAATTAAAACTATCAGATTCATTTTGACCAGCAGAACTATAACCTAATATATTCTGATGTAATACTCGAATTACTTCTAAATCATAATGGAGTTTCCTATCGTGTTCATACAAATATCCATTCAGTATTCTTCCAATGTATTTATCAACAAATTCTTGGGAAGGTTTGCCATTTAATTGTATGCCAAAATACACTGTCTCTATATCGGTTTGGTGACTACGAATTTTTAATTCACCAATTGAATTCGTGTAATTCTTTAGAAGTAGATCTTCAATGGTCTTTTCGCTGGCAAAGACAACAGTTTTATCGTTTTCTAAAAGCTGATCAATACATAGTGACAAATGAACAAATCTTGCTTTATAACAATTAAACGTGTTAACTTTAGTAACATTTTCAGTTTTGTAATAAAAATTATCATTTATATACACATGGTAACTTTGATAGTTCATTTCAATAATGTCCTGAATTGAATCTGGAATTACTTCCTCTTCGATTATTATTGCATTTTCAGTGAAATTTGCTTCAATAAAAGTGGCAATGATTATAGAATAAAAAATCCAAAGAGATGCTAATAAACTGGAAACATATGTTTTCCAGTTAAATTCATTTCCACTATTTCTCATCAGATTAGCAAAAGTGAAATTCAAATATACAGTTAACACAGAATATCCGTTCGATGTTTTACACAGAATGAAAGTTACTAACAGTGAAGCTGTTAATGTCAGCAAAATAACTTTTGAATCAAAAGTTTGCTTGAGATGATTCAAAATATTATAATACTTTTTGGGTATTTTAGTGTAGAAAACAATTTTATCATAATGGTAAGCCTTTCCTGTAAATATTGTGCCGATTTCGTGAAGAAAACAAGATGATCTACCCTTTGAAGGACTTACTGAAAAATTTAAATACGTATAAAGTAATGCTATCACAAATTCATTTGTACAGGAAGAATACGTAAAGAATGTAGAGGCATTAAAAGTTTTCACTTCATTCTTCATAGTGTTTTGATTTTCAATTTCACCATTTCCAATATACTGAAAGTAATCTGATGCTGTATGGTTACAGTACAAACAAAATCGTGAGTATCGATAGGTGGAGGAGTTATTAATTTGCAAGAAGTACACGCTGCTTTCAAGATATTTGTAGTCTTAATCATTTACATTAAGCTTATCAGGAAGCTGAGCAACAAGAAAAATTGAAATGACTTTTTTCATAACTTGAATTTGGTTACTGTACCTTGCCATATTTTGGTCAATAGTTTCCATCCAGTCATTAATAATAATTACATTATGGCTGCTATGGTACGTGTGAACTGACAAAAACGTGAATAAAACACCAATTTCAATACCTCGAAAGTATGGAACAAATAGTTTATAAAGTAAATCTGCATCTGGATCAGAAAAAAAAAACCACAGGAGTAGTTGCATTTAAATCCGCTTGCATCGCTTTTCTACTGACTTCATTCAGAACAGTGACATTTCCTTTCGTATTTTGAACAAATGTTAAAGTCCCACTGAGAACTTGAGCTGTTTTAATGAACTTGAGAATTGGTTCAGTCCATACACTGCCACTGATATCCTCCACTGGATGGATTTTAGAGTTTGAAATAAGATCTGCACATAACATGAAAACGAGAATTAATACTTTCAGCATTTTTAACAGACGTTTATACATCGGTAAGAAAAAAGAGATATCGACGAACTGCGAAAGAACTTATTTAAAACAACTAATAGTTTTCGGTTAATGATGTTAGGGATTAATGATGTAAAATCGATCTATTCATCTGTAAATTAACCAACTGTCACAAGTTTATTCAAAATGTATTATGTTTCATATTGATGTCAGTCAGAATATAGTTTCAAAACTACCATAAATTAGTCGTAATATATTAAGCAGGTTGCTCTCGATATACTTATTGAAAAGTCACAATTCTTATATAACACCATACTAAAACAAAATCTGAAATTCTAACATTAAAAACCATTCTAACTTGTTATTCTATATTTCACATTAATTTTGTTAATAGTTTGTTTCCTATCTACCTAGCGGGTAAGTTACGAAATAATAAACAATTAAAAAGTCGTAAAAAATCAGGAAATGCATCGGTTTATGGGGAGACTGGAAATAAGTATGGAAATTGTGACATCTTTTTTTGCCCTACTGCGGATGATTCAAGTGACAGCGGCATGTTCAAACAAACGTCACATCACAGATACCAGACCCATAAACGTAATATTCACACGGTTTTTTAGAGAATTAAATTCTCTTTTAAATGAGTATAGACACTTTAATATCGGTGCATTGGCGAGGCTGTAATTAAACTTGTCATTTACTTTCTGATCCACCCTCGTATTTCACTTCAAATACATGTTGTGCAATTCCTAATTCCTATTGATTATTATTTGACTTCGTAAATTATTTTTTAGTTATTTACTCGTACGCAGGTAGAACCTTAATTCTTCAAATATATTGTGTAGTGCTTCTGGTGTAAGCAACAATTTCTTTGTAATTTTAAAAATTTTAGTTTTAAAGCTATTTGCTCATTGTCCAAATTCAAACAAGTTCATTTTAAAACTTTTTTTATAACTTGAAAATTTTAAAATTATAGTTTAAATTTCCCAAAATTATGGCAAGATGTGTACCATTCCTATTTGTAAGAGTTGCAATGATTCAGTGATATGATAAGGTAATAATTAAGTATAATTTTTCTTTTAATAGTCTGCCCATAAGAAGCCATCAAAACCAAGTTATGTAGAAGAAGGAAGTGATGATGAAGACATTCCATTAGCACAAAGAAAGAAAAGAAAAGCAGATTCAGAAGATGATGATGAAGAATATGAAGGATTTAAACCAGTAAGAGGAAATTACTTAAAATTATTACTTAGCCATAACTGATCACTGTGTAAATTTTTTAGGCTTTCCAGCTACTGTAGCACTATTTAGGCTGGGGTTAGACCTCTCGTGTATTGATCATCAGTCACTCTGTTTTTACGTAGATTTTTTTTTGTATGTGCCGTTTGATTAAAATAGAGAGATGTAATATGACATGGCATTCAGGTGCCAGGTGATATGTTTACGGTTATCAAAATAGTTGGACTTTGATTGCGATTTACGATGTTAGTATCAAAATTAGGGGTTTACGTTACTATCATCCCGTGTTGATCGGATAAGCCAATCTCCATCCTCGAATAGGTTAATCTTCATTCTCGGATAGGTCAATCTCCATTCTCGGATAGGTTAATATCCATTCTCAGTTAGGAGGAATCGCTAGGTCATGTGTTATTCCGATGTAGTGAAATTGGCGATGTTCGTTTCGAAGTATTAAACAAACCA
>JAQIWE010004638.1:0-10591 GCA_034698565.1 Campodea plusiochaeta
GTTTTGGACGATTCAGAATTTTTGGAAGCTTTAGAAGTTTTGGACGATTCAGAATTTTTGGAAGCTTTAGAAGTTTTGGACGATTCAGAATTTTTGGAAGCTTTAGAAGTTTTGGACGATTCAGAATTTTTGGAAGCTTTAGAAGTTTTGGACGATTCAGAATTTTTGGAAGCTTTAGAAGTTTTAGAACTTTTTGTGTCGACTGTTGGCACTTTCGGAGTTCGATTTATTACAACTTTTACTTGACCATACGATAACTTACGTTCTTGAAACCCCACCGGTTTATTAATTTCATCTTTAACAACTTGGTCATTGATAACCGATTCGTTTTCGTCTACGGTTGGTTTTGGTTCGAAAATATTTTCAACTTTTCGTGTTTCTGTCAGACCTTTCAGAACAATTACCAGATCAGTCATTTTCACTACATCTCTAACCCGACCTTTCTTTTCTAAAGTAGCATTTGTCGATCCTGAGATACTCCCGATGGAAGCGTTTGGTTGGAAACAATCGGTAATATTGTCGAGTATTCCTCCAACTGGTTCGATACCACAGTATTGTACAGTATTTAACACACCATCAGCACATTCAGCATCATTAGTTGTACATGCTTTCGTCGATTCGTATAGCCTCCCAACAATAGCTTGGAACGATGGTAATTCGAGATCTTTAGCAAGTTGATTTATTTGACTTTCATCTAATTCATTTTCCGCTGATATTTGACTACCTGCTGGCATTTGACTACCTGCTGGCATTTGACTACCTGCTGGCATTTGACTACCTGCTGGCATTTGACTATCTGCTGGCATTTGACTATCTGCTGGCATTTGACTACCTGCTGGCATTTGACTATCTTCTATATTTGACGAAGTGTCTGTCTTACTTTTTTTCTTCGTTCCTTTTGACTCGGAATAATCTGATTCGCTACCTCTGGTATTATTAAGTGAGGTTAATACTTTTAAATTTAGTTTCCCGTTAAGAATTCCAGTTTGTCGCGTTTTCAAATTTGTACTGATGACGTCTTTCGTGTTGCTTTTGGTGTCCGGAGATTCTGTTCTAGAGTTCGTCTTTGGGTCAGCTGATCCTGATCTCGAGAACGTCTTAGCGTAATTACTGGTAATTCTCGAAGGCGATGACGTAATTGATCTAGAATCCATTACACCTATATTGATGGTTTTACTACCTTTAGACGTCGAGACTGTTTTACATCGGGGGGTCAACGGATTAACCAGATTTAATTCTAACTGCTTATACAATCTTTGAGTCTTACTCGGACTTAAAACTACTCTTTTTGTGTCAGTTTTGGAAGGACTTCTTGATCTAATGTCATTTTTCAAATTCGAAATCCAGGGAGGTTTAATAATAGCTGCATGAGGACTCGTAGAAGTACTAGAACTGGACTTTTTCTTAGTAAGTTTTGGTTTTGTTCCGGTACCTAACTTACTGCTCGTGCCATCCCGTTGGCTCATGCTCCCATCGCTACTTCTTATACTTGCTGCTTCAAGATGATCATCTGGATCAAGTGTGTGCGCTTTTCCACGACTAGGGGGTCTTGAAGGAACTGCTTTTTCAGAAGACATTTTACTATTCACTGAAAGAGAAAAATAATAGCTTGAAAAAATAATAGTTTAAGCTCATAGGTCTTTGATACATATTTGTAAAGTTTGTCAAAAAGGAGTAATAAAGACCAATAAAAAACTGAATATATATCTGATAATAATATCTTTCGTTTTGATTTTTTTTTAATTTTCTTGTAGATATTTCTGGTGTGTTAGCATTGGTATGTTTAGGTGTTGTATTAAGTAAAGAAAGAACATGTGTTAGTCCTGAAGTTGAAAGCTCATTAGAACATTTCTGGGAGATGTTATCTTATATAGCAAATACTATTATATTTCAATTAGTTGGATTAATTATTGCATTGAAGATTGACAATTTAGTAGAGAGAGATTTATTCTACTCCCTCGTACTTTACATATCATGTACACTTATACGGTAAGTAACATAGACCGAGGGGACAATCATTCGCGTTTTTTTGTACGAGATTCACCTTGATTCACTGAATCTGAAATATTTTACTCTGATTCACTTGATTCAGGTTGATTCAGTCTGATTCACTTGATTCAGTCAAATTCACATTGATTCACCCAGATTCAAGCTAAATATACCTCAGATTCACTTGATTCAGCTTGCTTCACCGAGATTCACTTGATTCAGCTTGATTCACCGAGATTCACTTGATTCAGTCCGATTCACCGAGATTCACTTGATTCAGTCAGATTCACCCTGATTCCAACTAAATACCAGAGATTCACTTGATTCATTGAAAATTTGTAAGATTCATTGATTCATTGTTTTTATCGTAAAGTAAAAATAATTTGGTTACAAAAACATCGAGATTGACGTAATTGGAGGTGTAATAGTAGCGATATCAGAACCAGTGAGGCAGTGACAAATTGATGAAGTGACAAATTGAGGAGAGATGAGTTTCAGCAATCCACTTTGATTTACACAAGAAGTCAATAACTGTTAAAAAAAATCAAATAAAATGCTAATCAAAAATCGAAATAGTTTTCAATTTCCTCAGCCTTTAACATTATTTTGAAAAGTAATATTTATTTTTACTTTAATTTTCTTCTGTATGGAATTCTGTTGCTCTCTGATGACAGCAGAAAGTTAATTTTCAAGACCCGAGTAGCATGTTAAAAAGTAACTCAGTATACGGTATTCAAGGCTCTGCAGCCTTGAATACCGTGTACTCATACTGAGTTACTTTTTAGTAAATATTCAGTACAGAACTACACAATGTACAGTAATTCAACTTATATTCCATTATAGAAATCACTACAGCGACACGGTTTATCCGAGTTGGGGGAGGGGTCTGAACTTCCGAATTTTAGCCGCGGTCGAAAAAAGTTTAAATTATAAATTTAAAAACGTGACTCTAAAAAAGAAAAGTTTTTTTAATGTATGAAATGAATCAAAGTAAATTTTAAAACTAATGGAAATAAACATTAAATTTTCAGAACAAATTCCCTATACAATAATACAGATTTTCAAAGACGAAAGATTAATTTTTCTTCAGTTGAACTGTTGAAGTCAGAGCCGTGACTCCAAAGAAATTAAGAAAAGAAAAACAGGGAGAAAATTGAATTTTCAAAACATATTCACTGTAATTACCATAGATTTAAGTACTGTAGATTGTCGAGGAGGATTGAAAATAGCTTTCTTGGGTGGAAGTGTGGTAATATATTTTGAAACGCTTTTCATCATATTTTGAAATTTAATATTCATATTATAAGAAATTTTTGTTGGATATGTCGTCAAAAAAAACTAAAGAGACATTTTTTTAAAGTACTGACCGTAACAATCATAAAATCAGTCGATTTTCCTTCTTTTTTACTTTTGCCTTCAATTGTTAACAAGTAGAATTAAACACTATTAACGTTAATAAAGATGCGACCATGTAGACTACCGATTTTATGAAAACATTAATTAAACAATATGAAATATAAAATTGGTTCTAATGAGAATAAATTGCCTTTCGAATTAGTTTTTTTTACTGTTATCTATCCTGTATCTAAGCATTATCGGATTTATCGACTCAATATTCCTCAAAATTCGATCGATCGATTCGAAAATAAAAATGTTAGCTTAAATTACTTTTCTAAGATTTTTTTTCTATATACTTCCCTATACTGTAGCCGTTATTCTATTTATCGACTTGCCATTCCTGAAAGCTCGATCGAATCTTTTTTCGCTGAATTTTGGTGGCATTTTAAAAATAATCGAAGAACGTAGGAAATTGTCTTACTACGCCATTTATGAATTATTTTAACATAAAAACTATTTTTTTATATCATAATAATTATAGTAAGGCTATTTTGTGTAGTTTTAGGGATTTTTTTTCTTACATAAAGAAATCCTTATTACGCCACTTCATATACAAAATCATAATTTGACAATAAAAAGATGACATAACTCCCTAGTGAGAAAGATATTGAGCTGACTGGATTTGTAATAATTATTACTGATGGAAGTCAATAAAATCTAATTTTTAACTAAAATCGAATATATAAAAAGTTTTCATACAGGAGGGGTTCTGAAAGAGTTCCCCCTCAAATCATTCATTATGGTTAATCAATCTGATCAGATATAAAACTGTGGTTCCGTTTGTAATAATTATTTTCTTCAATTAAAAAGTACAATAAAATTATTTTAAATATATTAACAATTTCTTAGTCCAAATACGAAAAAATCACATGAATTGAGGAATATATTACCTGTGTGATGCTGTCATCTAGTGATGTTGCTAGGCGACTTTTTTTTAGGTTTATAATTTTAGGAGTTTATTCTTTGAATTTTAATGAAATGTTTAAAGGACCGAAATTTATGCTTTCGAGTTTGAAAATTTTGGGAGTGTATGTGTTTATCTTTTTGGTACTGTATTTTGGAAAAAAGTTTATCGGAGGTTTGAGGAGACATATTTTGAGAGCTTTTGAAGATTTCAACGCCCACTGGTAGGCACACTTGCGGCGGTAGCTACCTGGGTAATAATACTCGTTTTACTTGTGAAATAGAAGAGTACAAGTTTCTAAATTAATGTATATTGTAATATGTAGTAGACAGGTTTATGACAGTGCTAAGGCCAATTTTCGCCAGTGAACAGGGATTTTAAAAGCATTTTCTAACCTTAGAAATTGAAGAGTACACCTTCCTAAATTAACGTACATTGCAAATATTGCTTCTATAGTACAGTAAACAGGTCTGTCACCATGTGTGACAATTGGTAAGGCCAATATATTTTCGCCAATGAACAAGGATTTTTAAAGCTTGTTCACTGGCTTATACTACTTAACGAGTCCTCAGAGAACAAAGAGTGGAGTATAATTAATGTGAAACGCACTATAATATATGTAAAACTGTTTTTGTAAATTATTCAGTTATAAATTTCGCAACTTTCTTTATGGAATGACCCCCCTATTATTTTAAATTAAATTATTAGAAGCTTTGCAAAGGACTATAATAAATTAATTCTTAATTTATTTTTCCAATGCAAAATAGTCAGTTAAAAACATTTCATTTATAATAATAGTTCTTTGCAAAGCTTCTAATAATTTAATTTAAAATAATATTCCTCACAGTCGACGCTGTTAAGAAGTAAATAGTTCAATGTCATTTAGTATGTGCAATTTGATTGATTCTATTTGACAAGTAACTATTATGTAAAATTAAGAATGAGAAAAATTAGTCGGATTCAATAGCTCAATTGGTAGAGCACGGTCCTGGATAGACCGAGGTTGTGGGTTCGAGTCCCACTTGATGTAATATGTAATATGTGTATGTGTATACTGTATATGTACTGTATGTGTATATGTGTGTATGTGTATGATGTATAATGTAATACTGATATTTACTACAAATTATTTGCTGATGATACTTTTATTTACAACGTTCAAAATAGCACATCAGAAATTGAAAGAATGATCTTTATTCTTGGGTAACTTCTAACAGATTTGTCATTAACTGTAGCAAAACACAGATGATATCTTTTTCCAGAAACACTACATACCAGAAAACAGACTTAAAGATTTCTATCAATAATACTGTAATTCCTAGACCAAAAAACATCAAATATTTAGGGTATATATTGGACGAAACTTTATCTTGGTCACATCACGTAAATTGACTGTTGTTAGTCTTAGTCACAACTTATATTTATCGAAACCTTATTTGAATGTCAACTTGCTAATAAAAGTTTACTATTGTCTAGTCCATCGTATGTTAACCAATGGAATATTGTTCATGCCAATGTTCAAAAAAATAATTAAAATCGCCATCACATTTTTTGCCATAAACCATCTACCAAATATTTTATTTAAATACTAATTAAATATTTGGAAAAATATAAGAATAAAAAACTTCATCATGAATCCAATGATACCAAACGCTACCAAACCAAACGAAAAATACCAAACGATATTAAATATATGATACCAAACTATAACATATGATATGAATGATACCAAACGAAAAATTGCTTAAAAAAAGTAGAATTAAAATAGTATTGGATTTAATATGGGATTCCCTGTGCTGAAACCCAATGTTGATTCTGGGTGAAGGACTCTTACAACTCATATTACATTTTTAGGTTCAAATTTAATTTTAGTATTATAAGCAGAATAATATTATCATTTCCCAATAATACCTCATTTATGAATTAAAATTTATAGCCAAGATGCTGCTGCAGTAAATATAATTTTTACAGAAAAATTTGAGCAATAACATTACGTACGTTATGACTAATGACTTGTGTCATTACTTACAAAAAAGGTTTCCTCCTGGTGAATGATATTTTCCCCTGCTACAATTGTTTCCACATAATACGAAAAATATACGGGATAATATAATAATGCTTATTATCAAACCGTGTTGGCGAAAATTCATATTCTATGAAAGAACTTCTATTCGTGGACACACTTTCTCACAATGCGTGATTATTTAGAAGAAGAACTTTCAATTCAATGGAAATATTTCATTGAATATTCAAAAGCTTGCTGTAAATTTTATGTAGATTTATGACTCACCTATAAATGAAAACCACATTTATAGGCGTTATATTGAGATTTTCAATAGATATTTAATTACTTCATTGTAAAACCAACATATTTCTTTTTTAAAAGTTATTTTATAATATTATACCTGCATTAGGTTATGTTTGCAGTCTTTGCAATATTTTATTATGCTTGCAGTCTTTGCACATTAAAGTGTCTCTTTTGTCTGCTTAAATAAGTGTTTCAAGCAAAATGGTTTCAATTACGGAAAATATGTTAAAAATAAGACGAGGTACAGTAGTATAGCGGCAAAACGGAACAATGTTGACGAGGCAATTTGTGGATATATTCTATCTTCGGTTCAATACTCTACCCTGTCCTTTTGACAATGTTATTCCGTTGTAGATTACATTCAGAGGCGCCGGGTTCCTGGAAAAAAGCTTTCCTGGAAAAGCACCGGCTTTCCTGGTCAAAGCATTGAAATGTATACGGAAGAGTCGTATGCGAAGTTCTAGCGAAGAAAATTTTGAAAAGTTCTGCGGGTAAAACACTCCTTATTTTAGTCAATTGTTGTTGATATTTTTTAAACTTTCGGCCCTAAATTTTCAATAATTTCTTAGTTTTCATTATTTTTGCTTGTTTTTTCAACGTTATCTGTCTTTTTCCACGCCTGAAATAGTATACGAGAAAACAGGGATGTCCACAGAGGGGGTTGATGAAGACAACTTCATTGGCCAATTTGGGGGGGATTTTATAATTTTATTTTATTAAAACACAGTAAAAAAATTAATGTTCAAGATTTTTAAGGGAAAGTCTTATTTAAGACATCAAAATACATTTAAACATTCTGTAAATAACAAATAGCAGTGTGTGTTTTAACATTGTCTTATTTCTTGTAAAGGATAATTACCATAGAAAAATGTAACTGAGAAGAAGAAGAAATAGATTCTTTTAACTTATATTATTTCACTCACATTTTCACTGAAAGTTAATTGCTATTAAATAATAAGCAGAGATTTGTCAATAAAAAAGTTCCATTTAAGGGGGGGGGAGAAGGAGGTTAAATTACACTATATTGGTTAAATTACACTATATATAAGGGAAATTTTTATAAGTAAATATAGAATGAGATCAATGTATGTAATCTGGTTGAAGAGGGCTTTAAATCTCTAATTCCGCCATGTTCTGTATGAAAATGTTGGAAATAAAGGCATGTATTAAAGTGTGTGAATATTTATATTTTTTGTTTCATTTCATGTATTTAACCATGCAAATGCCTTAATATGTCTCTGTGGATCATAATTGAATCTGTCATATATTTTGAGACAATAAACTATTATTATTATTATTTTGAAAATATCGGGAAAATTTTAGAACTTGAATTTGTGAAAGGGGAAAAAGGGATAGATCGACTGTATACTATACCCTGCTAAAAAGTATTAAAATATAGAAAAATAAAGCTATTTTAAAAGGTTAATTTTATTTTAGAAAAGTGTGGATGAGATTTTACAAGATATCTGTGAATGTGGCCTGACATAGGCAGTTTTAATACAATTTTTATAAAATTTCTTCGCTGTCGCCAATCATGGTGGCGCTTCGCGGACGGTCTTCGACATCGCAATTTTCATTTTTTCCTAAAGATCAGCCACTGTATCAATATATATTTATTTATTTGGCAGAAATTGTGAAAAGTATGACATTCTTCAGTTTTTTCATGAACTCAGATATTAGATAAAAAAATCCCCTTGAAATCCACAGTGTATTGAATAATACACTGTGGATTTCAAAATATCTCAATCTCGGTGTCAATGTGCGGACTTGAAGAGTGAAAAATGCTGGCCCTTCCTGTAACCTGGGGATGTTTATTTTTTTTTAAACAAAGTTATTATTAATTTTGTTAAACATTATAAAATATTGAAAAAGATATAAGAAAAATAGCGTTGAAATAAATGAAATCCTTAAAAAGTTGAATCAAAATTCAGCAGTTTCTTGATTGTTCATTGAAAATTTCCTCAAATCCTTTAAAGGGTTACTTGCATCTAAATTGACTTTTTTGATGTTATCATAAATATAATATTATAGTCTTCTTGATATAAATAACTCATATTATTTTCTTACCTCCCAAAAATTGCAGGTTGTGGAGATTTTCAATTGCAGGTTGTGGATTCACCTTTAAAAATGCGGTAAAATAAGCTGTAAGGTAGCGGAGCAAGCATGGCCGAAAACGAGACAACTACTGTTATGTGAATAAAATGATTAATTTGTATTACTGTTAAGTCAATTTTGCTACTTCTTCATAGATAAGTTCTGATATGTATTTTTCAGTGACTACCTTGCATATATTCCCAAGGTAGCGAAGATGAACAGTTCAAGTTGTGCTACCTTGTAGAACTGCTATCAACTTCTATAAATAGAAATATCTTTTGATCCGTTGGGTAAAAAAACTCAAACTTTTTTGCAAAAATTCTTTGATAATATAAGGTACAAGAAAATCACAGAAAACGATAAATTCATCATCTGCAGGTAACCCTTTAAAAGTGAAATAATTCTGGCTTTATTATATTAGAATAATTAGATAATATAAAATTTTCAACATTAATGTAAAAAAAGGCTGAAATTTCCTTAAAAAGCCCAGAGAAAAAGCAATAAACGAACCATACTCCTGACCCTAATTACCGGTATAAGTTACCAGCAGATACAAAATTTATAAGACAAGCAAAAAAACTTACGAAAAAAGCCGTTTCTACGATCTCAGGATTCTTGAGTAGCATAAGTGGTGAAATATTGAGAGTTACTATTTCTTCCATCATTTTTAAACATTCTTCACAATCAGCAAAATCCCTCTGAAGACAATTTCTGATGAGAGTGTCCAAATCCATAAGACGACATTCTGCACGGAGTAAGCTGTTGAGCGGAATGAACTGATCAGTTAGGAGGGATTGAAAATGGATACTACAGTATTTGTAACAGTGTCCGGAACAGAAATTAATAAAGGTTTGGTTCAGGGTTGGCAAATAAAAGTCGGACTGGTTTAAACCAGGGTGATTAAACCGGTTTAATCCACTTGATATTGTCCACTTTTAACACAAAGTGTCTAAAATCAATTGTAATTTTCAAAATTTCTTGCAATTAATTCAGAAAAACAATAAAAAATTTAGATAATGTTTTTAATTTTAAACCTAATACTAAAAATAATTGTCTTCATTGTATAGTTATCTTCCTGAAAATGTTGTTTGACAATATGTAAGTATTTTTTACAATAAATTTTGAAATAAAATTTTTAAAAATCATTCAAATTTTGAAAAACTTAAGCTAAATTGAAAAAGTCCGGAAAAAATTGATAAAATTCGGTTAAAACCAATAAAGTCCGGCTGGAGTGGACTTATCCGGCTTTTTGCAAAATTATCCGGCTTTTTGCAAACCCTGACTATTTGTAATAGTGTGCTGAACAGAAATTAATAAAGGTTTGGTTATGTTTTTTTGGAATCATCCAAAATTTTTGATTTCAGTTATGTTTTTTGTGAACAAAGTTATGGTAAAGAAGTATTTTTTTCACAGTGGGAAGCCATCTTTTCCAACACAGCTTAACGGTTTCTTGGGAAAATGAATACAATAGAGAACAAAGAAAGTAAAACGGCGTATGTGTGTGTTGGAAAATGCAGCTCCCTGCTGAAAAAAAATAAAGGTTTAAAATTAGTTTTACTTAAATATAAAATAAATAGAAATAATTCAAATATAAGCACAAAAAAAAATGATAGTCTGATTAAATTTAGGAAGAATTTTTCACTTGCACTATGGATTAATAAAGACGTTATACATTTTTCGAGTGGTCATGGGAATAAAATAATACTAATAGTCAGCTAATAATATGCATCAATTTATAGTGTATTCACAAACATTATTTCCACCGGCATATCCTTTAAATTTATGAAACCCTGACTTAAGAGGATAACTGTCAAAACACAATGTGTTTACATGTACTTGCAATTACCTAACAATGATTCTTTGAAAAGAAGGATTAAGATTACAATTGGAAAATCACC